>CM053773.1:252545758-252563955 GCA_028658325.1 Potorous gilbertii
AAGAGATTCAAAAAGAGAAACTCCTAGGAACATTGTGGCCAAATTCCAGAACTCCCAGGTCAAGGAGAAAATATTGCAAGCAGCTAGAAAGAAACAATTCCAGTATTGTGGAAATACAATCAGGATAACACAAGATCTAGCAGCTTCTACATTAGGGGATTGAGGGACGTGGAATAGGATATTCCAGAAGTCAAAGGAACTAGGTCTAAAACCAAGAATCACCTACCCAGCAAAACTGAGTATAACTCTTCAGGGGAAAAACTGGCATTTCAGTGAAATAGAGGACTTTCAAGAATTCTTGATGAAAAGACCAGAGCTGAAAAGAAAATTGGACTTTCAAACACAAGAATGAGAAGAAACATGAAAAAGTAAACAGCAAAGAGAAGTCATAAGGGATTTACCAAAGTGGAACTGTTTACATTCCTACATGGAAAGACAACATTTGCAACTCTTGAGTAGTTGGTGGGATTACACACACACGCACACACACACACACACACACACACACACACACATACATGCACGCACACACAGAGACAGAGAGCACAGAATGAATTGAATAGGATGGGATCATATCTTAAAAGAAGTCAAGGTAAACGGTGAGAGAGAAATGGAGTGGGAGGAGAGAGGGTGAAATGGAATGGGGTTAACTATCTGTCATAGAAGAGACAAGCGGGAGACTATTTAGTGGAGGGAAAAAGAGGAGAACTGAGAAAAAAAGGTGAAGTTTACTCTCATCACAATCGACTAAAGGAAGGAATAAAATTCACAGTCATTTTGATATGAAAACCTATCTTACAGTACAGGAAAGTGGGGGAGAAGGAGATAAACAGGGTGGGGGGGATGATGGCAGTTCCAGGCAGGGTAATGGGAGGTGGGAGCAATTTGAAATCAACTCTCGGTGAGGAACAGGATCAAAAGAGAGAATAGAAACAATGGAGGGCAGGATAGGATGGAGGGAAATATAGTTAGTCTTACACCACATGACTGTGATCGAAGTCATTTGCAAAACTACACAGATATGGCCTGTTTTGAACTGCCTGCCTTCCCAAAGGGGATGGGTGGGGAGAGAGGGATGGGGAGAAGTTGGAACTCAACGTTTTAGGAACAACTGTTGAGTATTGTTCTTGCTGCTAGGAAATAAGAAATACAGGTAATGAGGAATAGAAAGGTACCTGGCCCTACAGGACAAAAGAGAAGATGGGGGCAAGGGAAGAGAGAGATGCTAGAAAAGAGGGCAGATTGATAATAAGGGAAATTAGAATGCTGGGTGTATTGGAGTGGGGGGCGGCGACAAATGGGGAGAAAATATGGAACCCAAAATTTTGTGAAAATTAATGTAAAATGTTAAATAAATAAATTTATATTAAAAAAGGATATTTTACATTTTCTTCCACCCTTTAATTCTTTAGATTTTGTTTGAGTGATTCTTGGTATCTCATATATTCAGTAGCATCTGCTTGCCCGAATCTATTTTTTATCAATTTGTTTTCTTCAGTTCACTTTTGCATCTCCTTTTCCATCTATCCATTTGTCCCTTTACAGATTCTTTTTCCCAGTTTTTTTGTACCTCCTTTTCCATTTGTCTTATTATCCTTTTAAATTCTTCTATGATTTCTTTTTTTTATATTTTAAAAGTCATTTGTCCATTTCTTGTATTTCTCTAATTTGGGTTTTAAAATCCTTTCTGAGTTCTTCTAAGAAGATTCTTTGTGCTGCAGACCAGTTCGTATTCCCTTCTGAAGTTTCAGATGGGAATATATTCTCAATGCTAACCTCTTTATTATTTGTGTTTTGGTCCTTGTCCCCATAGAAAGATTCTATGGTATTTTCTTTTATGTTTTGCTTCTTACTCATGATAATTACCCTTTTCCTGGCCTGTAGAGTAGATTTCTTCATCTGTGGAGCAGTGAGTTCTGTCCCTCTGTTCTTGTGCCCACAACTTAAGGCTTTGTGTGTTGTGGCCTCTGGTTCTTTCAGCTAGAAGTAAAAATGCTACAGTTTACGACGTTCTCACCTCGCATGTGTTGGAATGTAGAGGCCACTTGATGTCTTTTTGGGTTTCCCCACAGCTACACTGGAGCTAAGCTATGTGTGGGGGACAGGTGGTCTGGATGCCAGAGATCTCCTCTGCTGAGCTAGAGCAGAGGCAAGCTCAGCATTAGTTTATCCTTTCTGTGCTAGTCCCTTCCTGACTCCCCTAGGTTGTTGAGGCACCCTGGGGTTCTGGTGTTGACAGTTGCTGGCTTGTCCTCTCCTGAGGCTCAGTATCTTCCCTCAGTTTGTTGTAGTGGGGTTGTCTGGGGCAGCTCTGATCCTGCACTGGTCCTCTTTGACCAGAGTAAGAGGAACTTTCCTTAATGATCTTTCTAGCTTTATGGGCTAAGAGTCTGTTTACCCCTTTTGCTGCTTCCACTGTTCCAGGGATTTTCCCAGGGAGATGTTCTCTGGGCTCGGCAAGGTCAACAAAAGAAGAGAGAGTGCAATTACCATTCACTTTTCCATCTTGGCTCCTGCTGATGCCTTCTGATTCTTAAAATGTTCAACATTTCGACTTCTATTTAGTCATTTTTTTCTTTTGTCATTCCAAAGTTTCTCTTCATTTCATTATCAACCGAAACTGAAGATAAAGAACAGGTGAGTGGGTAATATTTATTTACTTTTCCTTTTCTGTTTTCATCTTTGTAATAAACTCCACAATTAATCCTACTTTTTGGATAGTTAAGAGCATTTTATGTATAATTGTTGCATATTTAATGATATTAATTAACATTTGCTCATGTCAAATGAAGGTCAGAGGGACTCACATAAATAGCTCGTTAATTCAGAAACAGAGGGATTCAAATTTGCTGTTAACAATAACACTACCTCCTCATAAAGTTTCATTGATTATCTTGACTAATTAAGTAAACAAAACTAACAACTGGACAAGCCACAATATAACTTCACAAAAATTCTGTAATACCCATATAAGATCATTATTTAACTGGGAACTTTCTCTTCTGAAGACAAATGCAAATTGCCCGTAGTTTAGTAGCTAAATGTCAAGGAGTTACCTCAGACAAATAGAGCTTAACCGAAGTGTTTACTCGTGAATGTTGCATCAGAGGCCAGGTATAAACCAAGATATTGTTTCTGTTTTCAAGATCAGTATTTTATCAGCTACTTCAAAATGCCTCCAAATGGAGAGAGAGAGAGAGAGAGAGAGAGAGAGAGAGAGAGAGAGAGAGAGTGAACATATAGGGTTAAGGTTAGACAAAGACAGATAGAGGAAGAAAGAGAGAATGCATTGTTTTAGCTATATAAATTAACAAAACTTTCAAGCAAATAAGTTAAACAGCTGCAGTATGAATAGAAGGTATGAAATTAGAAAATATTTTCATCAGATTTCTTTGTTAACAAAATATGAGTTCCCACATAGATTAGATTACCACTTTAATTATTATTCACTAATAGATAAGTAATCAAGCTATATCAGTATTTTAAAAGACGAAATACAGTAAAAAACCATCTTATAATAATATTTCAAATAACTAACAAGAAGGAACTATTTTTTAAAAGTAGTATAGCTTTAAGGATTAAGCTTATGACCATAACATTTGTAACGACAATAAAATACCACAATAGTTAATGTTAAAGTAAGTTTCGGGGAGGCGGAGCCAAGATGGCTGAATGAGAGCAACGACTCACCTAAGCTCATAGACAAATTACTTTAGACATCTCTAAAAAGAGAATTTGACCAAGTTTTGGAGGTGCATAATCCAATAGGAGACAGACTGTGGCAGATTCACAGCTCAGGACAGACTGGAGGGTCAACGAGAAGGACCAGTTTCACAGGGGTGAGCCCACAGCACAGAGGATCCCACAGCTGCATGGCGAGGGGAAAATCCTCGGGGCAGTCGCAGATATCAGTAGCACAATAGAAAGGCAGAGTTGAAGCCCAGGGCGGGAGGCCAGCAGAGCTAAGCAAGTGACAGCCTGAGCACTAGATATCAGCTGCAGCAGCTCCTGAGACTTTCAGCCCACAGGCCAAACATTTCTAAGTCACCTACTAAAACTTAAGGGAGCAAAGATGGAGGAGTGATTGGTAAATGCTCTGTCTTCCCCACTTGTTGACCTTGATAGAACCATAAAATATTTGTCCAGAAAAATCCTGGATCAGTCGGGACAACCCAGGGGAAAAACAGTCTAATAATACCCAAGGCTAGAAAAATAGCTAAGGGGAATTCATCTTACTCTAGTGGAGGCAAACCGGAAGGAGAGGGGACTTAGGGCTGTGAAAACTCACACTAGGGTTCAGACGAGCCTCAGCCCTAGGAGAGGAGCCACAGAAAGGGGTGAAAACTCACAGTGGGATGCCTCAGCATTCCAGTGGAAACGGGAAGACAATAGGGCAACTTGGATCACCAAATTCTGAGTTTGCCTTTGCCTCAGCTCAGCTGAGGAGATCTCCCTTGAACAGACCACCCCTCCCTCACACTTAACAAGCTAGTACCAGGGCTGATCCGCAAAACACATGAAAAAAAGGTAAATTACCAGCTGCCCTTATCTTTTTCACACTAGTCAGCTCAACACGAAGTTCTGCAGCTTCTAAATGAAAGGACCAGAAGTCACAACACACAATTACCATCATGAGCAAGAAAAGGCAAAGCCAGGGTGAAGAAACCATAGAATATTTTTATGGGGACAATGAGCAAAACACAAATACCAAAGAAGTCAGTACTGAGACTGTACTGCCATCAGAAACTTCAGAAGGGACTATGAACGGCTTACATGCAAAAAACTCTCCTGGAACGACTGAAGAAAGAAATAGAAGAGAAACTGGCCAGTGATTTTAAAAGCATGAAGGAAGAATTCCATAATGAAAACATCTATTTAAAAGGGAAAATTGAGGGGGAGGAGCCAAGATGGTGGAATTGAAAGATTCACATATGCTAGTTCCTAACCCACAGTCCATGGATTTCCTGTAAAAAGAACTCTCAATAAATTCTTGGAAACCATGCAGCAATGGAGTGAAGGAGATTTCGGTTCCAGAGAGCCCTGAAAAACCGATCCCAAAGGTCTGTTGTGGACAGGACAGGAGTGAAGCCTAGCCCTTCCCTGCCCACACGGCACTGAGAGGAGCAGATCTGAGCAGGCTTCAGGGAGGGAATCTCCGGCAGCCGTGAAGGTCCTTCCACCCACAGGTGTACAGGTCACTGAGAGAGACTTCTGGGCTGGCTGAGAGGGGAGTGGGGTGTCTCCATAACTCAGGCCCCCTCGGGAGGCAGTGGCAGAGGCAGCAGGCAGCCAGAGTCTCCCAGAGCAGGCAGGACCTCAGATCCATTAGGGAATTTTCCATAAAGAAATAGGCAGTATCCACCTAAAGCTCTCAAGAAGCATTATATGCAATGGAGATAAGCTAGATGCATTTCCAATAAGATCAGGGGTGAAACAAGGATGTCCATTATCACCACTATTATTCAATATGATTCTAGAAGTTTCAGCTGTACCAATCATACAAGATAAAGAAATTGAAGGGATTAGAATAAGCAAAGAAGAATCTAAACTATTACTCTTTGCAGATGATGTGATGATATACTTAGAGAATCCCAGAGACTGAAGTAAAAAAGGACTTGAAATAATAAACAACTTTGGTAAATTTGCAGGTTAGAAAATAAACCCTCACAAATCTTCTGCATTCCTGTATATTAGTTATAAAGTCCAACAGCAAGAGCTAGAAAGAGAAATCCCATTTAAAGTTAGGGTAGACACTATATAATATTTGGGAGTTTACCTGCTAAAACAAAGTCAGGGACTATATGAACACAATTACAAGACACTTTTCACACAAACAAAGTCAGACCTAAGTAAGTGGAAAAACATCAGCTGCTAGTGGGTAGGCTGAGCCAATATAATAAAAATGACATTTCTACCTAAACTGGTGTACTTATTTGATGCTATACCAATTAAACTATTAGATAATTATTTTCTAGTGCTGGATAAAATAATATCAAAATTCATATGGAAGAACAATATCAAAGGGACAAGTGAAAAAATAATAGGGAAGGTGGCCTTGCTCTACCAGTCACATTGTATTAAACAGCAGCAATTATCAAAACCACTTGGCACTGGCTAAGATACAGAAGGTTAGACAAGTGGAATAACCTAGGTACTCCAGACACAGTGGGCAATAAATTTAGCAGTCTACTGTTTGATAAACCCAAAGAATCGAACTACTGGGATAAAAACCTCACTGTTTGACAAAAATTGCTGGGAAAACTGGATAACATTGTGACAGAAACTAGGCATAGGTCAATGCCTGATACCGTACACAAGAATAAAGTCCAAATGCATACATAATCTAGGTATAAAGATTGGTACTACAGACAAATTGGAGAAAAAGGAGCAGAGTATTTCTCAGATTTATGGAGAAGGGAAGAATTTTTGACTAAAAAAGAGATAGAAAGCATTATGAAGCACAAGATGGATAATTTTGATTATATTAAACTGAAAAGATTTTGCACAACCCCAACGCAACCACAATTCAGAGGGATGCAGTATATTGGGAAAGAATTTTTACAGCTAATCTTGGGGATAAAGTCCTTATTTCTAGAATATATAGAGAACTGAGTCAAATGTATAATAATGGAAGTCATTCCCCAACTGATAATTGGTCAAAGGATATGAACAGGCAATTGTCAGAGGAAGAAATTAAAGATATCTATAATCATATGAAAAAATACTCTAAATCAACTTTGGTTAGTGAGATGCAAATCAAAACCATTCTGAGATACCACATTACATCCATCAGATTGGCAAACGTGATAGAACAGGAAGATGATAAATATTGGAGGGAATGTGGGATTGTTGGAACACTAATTCTTTGGTCGCACATGTACAAAAATATTGATGGCAGCACTCTTCATAGTGGCCAAAACTGGAAATCAAGGGACTGTCCATCAATTGATGAATGACAATAAATTATGGTATATGAATATATTGGACTGGGATTTCATTTCAGTGTAATCAAGTGCCTTTCATTGAATCTTGCCTTTATCAGTTACGAATCTTTTCTAGGAATAAGGTACAGAAACAAAAGTTTCTTTAACTAGAGAGAGTATATGAATTGTTAATTATATTAATGTGATTAAAGATGTTCCCCATCCACTAAGTGCCTGCAAATTAAGAGGAGTATGATTAAGGGAAGATTTGTGGGAAGATCCAAGCCTTTTGTTAATGAGGCACTGGTTCTCAAGAGTTGTGATGACATCTGGTTCTCAAAAGGTAAAAATACTCTGAGTTGAGTTTTACTTCGAGGCATACAGACTAGAAGTGTTTTGTTTGGCCACAGGAGTACTTTGGGTAGTTGGTAAGGAGCCCCCTGGCTTGGAAAACCCATATGTCAGTGCTTCCATCTCTGGTAACTATAGTCAGGCAATTGAACCTGTGTGTTGAATTATAGCCAGGGAGAGGAAGCCATGTTGATCGTTGCTTTATCTGTATTTTCTTTGAAGTTCAGGGTGCTGACTTCCCTGAACTAGGTGAATGATATATGTGCTTGATTAAAGGAATGATACATGTGTTTGATTAAAGTGATTGTCATCCCCTCAAAAGTTGCCTTTCTTTTTATGAATGCAGATATAAGATCCTGCGGTAGCAGGCCCCCCTGTGTATGGCAGGGTGTTTGTTCATCCTTTATTGCCAAAGAAGACCATGCCATCAGAGAAATGATGACATTAATTGCACTTGACTTTGTTTTTAGTGAAGGAGTTCAGGCCATCAGCCTCAATTCTCCTCCAGAGTCATCTGAATTCAGTGACCAGGTATTCATTAGGATTACTAAAGATGACCCAGGATGAGACAATTGGTGTTAAGTAACTTGCCCAAGGTCACACAGCTAGCAAGTGTCAAGTGTCTGAGGTGAGATTTGAACGCCGGTCCTCTTGATTCCTACACCAGTTCTCTATTCACTGCACTATCTCACTGCTCTTGTAGGGCGGAGTCCTTCCTGATACAGTGGTAATGTTAACAGATTAATAAGTTATGCTTCTGAGATTTGTGGCTTGGAAAACTCAGAGATTATTTTAAAATCTTTTTGTTCATAATAACACATTTAATCATTTCCTCCTGTGCAGAAAAATAGAAGATTTTAGTAAATATAATGCTTTAGTAATTAATTGTTAAATTTTGGTAATAAATGAATAATTACTATTTAATCAATAATACAATTATTTATCAATAAATAATAGTTTAATAAACTATGGCAAAATATATGGTACTTTTCACCAAAATTAATATATTGGGTATAAATATTTAATAATGCTTTCAGTTTTTTATGCAAGGAGATAAATAGTGAATTATGATACTAGAAATTAAGTGATATAAAGTTTATTCTAATTGCATTCTGATGTAGATGTTAAATAAAAGAATGAGAAAGCAAATATTTCCAAGGAAACACAATAGGAAAAAAGAATGAAATGCATCTGTAGTATCTCATTTCAAATTATATAAAACAGTCATGAGAATCTAAATTATTTTATGCTGATAAGGAAGGCAGGCAAATAAAATGGAATAGATTTGTTAATCAAAATCTAAATAGAAATAAAAACCATAGAGAAGTTTGTTATCGAGGAAATCAATAATGTAAAATACTATGTGTGAGAGATTCTTTAGCTGAAAAAAATCAGCAGTTTAATTACAACGAATTTTATACAAATATTTCAAATATATCAAAAGTTTTTGTCAGTTCCTTAAAGGGTAAAAAAAAACTATGAAAACTAAGTTAAAAACCATATCTCCTGAAAATGAGTTAGAAACAGAGTTAGAGAGAGAAACAGAGAGAATGACATAAAGAGATACAAAGAAAGGGAGAAAAAGTGGCTGACTATAGTTCTCATCACTTTGGATCCATCCAGAATAAGTCAATTGACAAGGAAAAAAAATATGCAAGTCTGTGAACATATATGCTGACTGTACTTTTTTTTATTTTTTCAAATTTACACAGGCACAAGCAATGCCACTCTCTTAGAAGTAGAAAAAAAATATTATGATTGGAGGAAAAAAATACTTGCATTTAAGATTTCTGTTAAAAATCTGAGAAACAAATTTTATCAGAATTTCATTTCAGTTTATGAAACTACATTACACAAAAAATATGTTCAAAGGAGATGGGGAAAATACTCTAATTTATTTTCCCATTTTCCCTCTAATATTCTTTTTCTTTTCATTTCAAAATAACATTTTTCTTTAATTCTTCCTTCATTCTTTCCAGATTTTCTACTTTATGACATTCCCAAATTGCTGTTATATTTCTTGAGACTTTACTTATAGATGGATTGGAGCCATATTTTTCCACCCCCACTCCAATTTTTCCTTCAATATATCTGACAGGATGATAACATTTCATGGTGAAGTTTTTTCTTACGTGCTGACTTCTAGTATACTTGTTGAATTGAGATTTTATTTCACAGCTGTGTTCGCTGCATTTCTTGAAGGAATACAAATGTAGAATAAGTGTCCATTTGAGTCATTCTGATGTTTTATTGTGATAATGAGTTTTATGCTCTTCTAGAATTTCAATTACAGCTCAGCTTAAGTACCTGTAGTCTTTAGTGCTATCACAGTGTTCTGATAGTGGACAAAAATTAATTGCTGACCAACAAATTAGGTCTGAAAATTCCTGACCTGGGTTAGGTTTGAGGCTAGAAATCAGAACTTACTCTGCTTCTGGGCTCAAATCCAAACTACTATTTTTGAATTATAAAAATGGCTGTGGCTTGAAGAACATATACACACATACACATAAAAATGCAATCTGGATCATCTTTTCTCGATCCTTCCATTTTGACTAGTTATATTTTTTCTTCTTGTAAGTCTGATCTAACTAGTATTCAACTAATTAAAATCTATTCAACAAGATAATCCCCTTATAGCCTTGACTTATAGATATTTCCAATATTAGATCATTGCAAGAGTAAAGGGATTCTAACAGTAGGCCATCGTATATAGTTAAATTCGTGTAGTTGTATCTCTGCTTCATGCAATTTTACTGTGGTAAAAAATGACCCACAATTGTTCTTCTTACTTGGATGGCATCCAGCATCACCAGCCTTGATAGTTTAGCAAACAATGAGAGAAACTCAAACCAAGCATAGATAGAAACAGCCAGAAAATGTATTCAAATGTTCAAAGGAGTTTAAGGTGTGGAAGATGTCTATGAATTTAATTGGAAAGAAATCTTAAAGATTGATTTATTCACTAGAAACCACCCAGCTACCCTCAAGTGGGTACAACACACTTAGCAGTAAAATTAAATGGAAGCACATTCCAAAATAACAGTGATTAAAATTCCATATACATTGACAAGAATAGCATCCGCACTTCTCTCATTTCCAAAGGTCATGTTTTAGTTTTCAGTGGACAGGGCGTCTGTTCATCTTACTTCTGCCCAAATCCTCACTGTCTGTTCTAATGCTTTCATTTCCTTACTCCTTTACCATTGTGTACTTTGAAAGCCACACCTTATGGCATTCCTCAACTGCTCCCTTTGAATGAAAATTAGTTTACCCCAGATGGCAATGAATGCCTTATAACCTTCTCTCTTGGGGGAACATTCTTCTTTTACCTCCAAGTAGAGCAATAAGAATGAGATTATTGAGAGATTTACATTGCCACTTTCAGGGAACTTATCTCATTTTGTCTCTTTTCACTTTAAGATGCAAATATGGGAACTTATCTCATTTTGTCTCTTTTCACTTTAAGATGCAAATATTTTTTTTTCCTTATTATAATATTCAAACTCCACCTTCTATCCAGAACTTATCAAATTTCATAACACTTTAAAAAATGTTCTTTTTATTTTTGTGGTTTTTTTCAATATTGCTGAAAACTTTAATGACAAAGATGTCTCAAGATGCTGGAATGGATAGAACAGTGGGTTATGAATTAGGATTAACTGAGTACAAATTTGCACTCAGACTCTTAATAGCTGGGCATAATAGTGCAGGGCAACTAAATGGATAGGGACCCAGGCCTAGAAGACCTTAGTTAAAATCCGACTTCAAGTCCATAGTGGGTGTGTGACTTTGGTCAATTCACTTAATCCTGTTCAACTCAGTTTTCTAATCTGTTACATGAACTGGAGAAGGAAATGGTAATCTTGATTAGGTTGGGCAAATGTAGGAACAGGAATTAGTCTTGCTTGGTGATGACAGCTGGAAAAAAACACAGACATGACAATGACTTTTCAAATTAAAAAAAATAGACTCACATATTTGTCAACATTACTAAAGTCAAGATGATTAGCTTACTATAGATTATTTCCATCATAGTTGTGACTAGTCTCAAGTGTTACCAGGTGTGTTAGAGCTCAGGCTTTGTATAACAAGAAACTATTACTTATACTCTAATAAATTTTATTTCCAAAAATATATAAATCAATCAAAATAATATTTCAAAGCACTACAATATGCTGCTCACTCTCCTTACTACTGGGTATATAAATATAAACATTGCCTTTCAAAGAAAACCCCTTAAAGTATGAGAGTGATTATTAATTTAGAGGTAAATGAGACTTTAGAAGACATCTGGCACTGCTCTACACATCTAAATGAAAGGCAGCTGAATTATCTACTGATATTTTGCTTGACTGAGAGTTAAGAAGACCTGTGTTCAAATTCTACCTATTTCCATAGTTAGTAGGTATGTGACCCTGGGAAAAATCATCGAATCCCTGTATGGTTCAGTTTCTTTATCTGTAAAATGAGAATAATAATACTATCTACCTTCATCGTTCTTGCAGAGATAAAGTGGGACAATATATGTAAACATTAAACTGCTATGTAAATGCTAGCTATAATTAAATCATGAGAAAAATGAAGACTAGAGATGTTAAGTAATTAGTCTATGATCACACAGCTAATAAGCTCAATTTGAACAAAGGTCCAAGAATTCCAAGTCTAGTGTTCTTTCAACTACGCTGTATTACTGTCTAGTGTGTGGAATATCTGTGCGTGTATAGATTATATACATATAAATAAATGTAAAAATAAAATGCAAAGAACAAATAATCAAATTTTAAGTTGACAATTAGAGAAAGGTACATAGAACAGAAACAAAGGTGAGACTATTGAAAGGCAGAGAAATTAGAGATGGAGTGTTGTGTGAAAGAAATTAAAAGAAAGCCAATTTGGGAGTTTTGCAATGAGAAAAGTGGAGAATAACATTCACAAATTGGAGACAATTTCTGAAACATTTTAAATGACTGAAAAAAGTTTATTTTATTGCAGCAGCAATAGAGAATCTGGACATCATTGAAATAGAAGTGATATGGTTGTACTAGTGGTTTAAGAACAATCATTTGGCAGTTTTAGGAAACCTAGGATGTAATGTGAGTCAAAGAAAACAATCGAAAGGCTACGAAAGTACTCCATAAAAAAAATGGCATGAGTTTTGGTGGTGACCAATAATAGGAGAGAACGTGATGACTGTGGTGCAGATCATGATGGCAAAATAAGGAAGACTGAGAAACTACTTTGATTTATAAAGTAAGGAGTTGAGCATAAATCAGCGATTGAGAATCAGAAGGACTGAAATAACATCTGTGCATCTTAAAGAAAATAGGAAAGTTGGGGAGTTTATGGGGAAAGCATGAGTTCAATTTTGACCATGCTGATTTTGAGATTCCCATTCAGAATCAAATGTAAAGCATCAAACAAGTAATTGGCAATATAATACCTAAGTTCAGGAAATAGAGGAAGAGTAGATACGTAGATGTAGGAACATCTACAATCACTGAAGTTGTGAATGAGATCCTCTAGGGACATTAATTATATTTGTATTTTTTCAATTCCTAATAAAGAATCATGAGAAACAATAATAACAAACAATAGCAACAGCCACGTCAACGGTAATGTTAGCAGTGGGGAGTCCCACAGATGTAAAAAAGAACGCATTACCATTAGATTGAGTTTTAAACATCTACACTGTTTTTGGTCAAGAGAACCCCTCTTATCCCTCAATGATCTCATAACTAAAATGAGGGTTGAAACAGAAACAGTTACATTTGACAACTTACTGAACCTAAACTATGTGAAAATAGAAAGAGGAAAATGACACAAAACCTAGTATCAAAAAGCCTGTTTTTTTCCTTAGGTATTTGCGAAATAAAATTCAGTTTGGTTTAATATTTATTAGGTGCTTGATATGTACATTGCGCCATATTGTCTGCTAAGGATTCAAAGAAAGGAAAAAAAAGAATCCTTTCCTTGAGAAACTTGCATTCTACTGGGGAGGAAATGCAATATAAAGTTACATAAGTGCAATAGAATATATGAACTGGAAGGGGCAACCTGATGATCAGATTCAGAACTCTAGAGTACAGAGGTAGAGGGGAAGATGAAAAGAACACTCATACCAAGAGGAATTAGTATTGGCTTCTTAGGGAACGTGAAACATTAGGTGACCTTCAATGGCAGTAAAGCTGAGATGAGAGAGAAACATATAGCAAACAGAAGGGAAGTGCTCACAGAAATGCACAAGTGATAGAAATGTAGTTTGAAAGTAATATGACAGCTTTCCGGATGGTAGCTGCCTGCTGCTGAGACACTCCCAAGCACCCCTACCCGGTAGCTGGGGGGATTGTTATTGTACGAAAAGAACAGGAGACACCTACTTGGGGGTACCCGGCTTTCCCTCCTTTGCGGTTCTCCAGCACCCAGTTGCTCGGGTACTTACTAGCCTACGAGACAACTTAGAGCCTCCCATTGGAAGTAAGCCCCGCAGAAACACGGCCTCCCGCTTCCGCGCACTCCGTTCCCTTAGCCGGCCAACCACAGAGCCGATGTGGGCTGACCCCATAGCCTGTGCGTCCCCCTGCTCAGCTGACCGGTGCCCGCCGCCTCCGGGTTCCCGAGTCCAGTCTCAGGCCCAGCCCCGGCCCAGCCACCACGGACTTCCAGGTCCCCGCGCTCCACTCCTGGGAAGACTTATTCCCGGGCTCCAACCGCTTCCCGCGCCCGGACTTCAAGGACATTTCCAAATGGAACAACCGAGTGGTCAACAACCTGCTGTACTACCAGACCAAGTAGTTGGTGGTCGCGGCCATAGTGATCTCCATCGTGGGCTTCCTGAGTCCCGTCAACATGATCCTAGGGGGCACGGTGGTGGTGTTGGTGTTCATGGGCTTTGTCTGGGCTGCCCGGAATAAAGATTTCCTTCGCCACCTGAAGAAGCAGTACCTCACCACCTTCGTCGTGGCGGTCATGCTGTCCAGTTACTTCCTCATCTCCTTCTTTGGCGGTATCATGGTATTCATGTTTGGCATCACGTTTCCTCTGCTGTTGATGTTCATCCACGCTTCTTTAAGACTTCGGAATATCAAGAACAAACTGGAAAATAAAATGGAAAGGATAGGCTTGAAGAGAACCCCTATGGGCATCATTCTCGATGCTCTGGAGCAGCAGGAAGACAGCCTCAACAAATTCGCTGATTTTATCAGTAAAGGAAAAGAATAAGCGTCTGTAGCCCAATGATGTTCACTAAATTCTTGGTAGGAATAGTTTTTTTTTTCCTTTGCTCCTGTCTGGAACTTGCTTGTTGTTTGTGTGTATGAAATGTGAGGTGCCCGTAGAGAGAGCCCTACTAAGACTTAACTAGGTGGCAAAATGCGGGTAGGCCAAACTACATTCAACTCTTGACTTTCTGGAAAGGAGGAGAACCCAGCAAAAGTCACCCACCTTCCTATCATGTCCTGAGATGTTTTTAGTCTTTCAGTCTGTACTTATTTAGACAAACTGAGCAAAATCTGTGTTTCTTCATGGGGATAAAATAACCCTTGATTCTTTGTTGCAATGAACATAATTCTAAGTATTGATCAGTGTTAATAATGTCTATACAATGATAAATATTGTTTATATCTTAAAGGAGTCCAAAACAGCCTTAAGAAACAAACACAAATATGGAGGTATATACAGGTGAATAGAAATATCTGTTAATTAGAATAGATGATATAAGACATACCTCTTCCCCTCCTTCTCCAAACCCTGAGATGGAAAGCTTTTGTATATAAATTCTCTTTTAAGAACTTAGTTCATGTGTTGTTCTTTTTCCCTGCTTGATTCTGTGCAGTGCAAACTGGATAAATGCTCCCCACTGTTTACAGATTTGAAGCCTGCTATTTGGGAGTCTAGCAAAATATATTGTTGGATTTCTTAAATTCTTTTAAGTTGTCATAATCAGTTTTTCACCAGCAAGCTTGTGCTACAGAATGAGCATGAGTGTTGCCTTTCTTAAAGAAGGCAGCTGTATAACCTGTGTCACGCTTGACCAGATGTATTAACAAATCTTGAGTTGTACTGAATACTATTTATATTACTCACATAGCTTTTTGTTGTGGTGATTGTAGGAAGGATGGCGGAAAACTCAATGTCAACAATTGATTCTTGTTTGTCTGGTTTGGTTTTCCCCTTACCTTCTAATTGTACCATTTGGAAAGCAGTGAAATAAATATTCTGGATAGATAATTTTAAAAAAAAGTAGTACAATACCCATATTTTATTATGTCCTATAGCCACTGGGAATCATTAAGTTTTTTTTTTGTGGGAAGGGGGTATCATAGTGATATCTGTGCTATAGTAAAAATGTTTTAGTAGTTGTATAAAAAGTGACATTGTGGAAGGGGGGAGATTCAATTGGGATAACCACTAAAAATATTGCTTTAATAATCAGTCAAACAACTAACATGTATTAGATTATGAATCTCTAAGAGATGGTGAATTTGAATAATTCAGGGGAACATGGAATGACCCAGGGGAACCATGGTAGTATATGCAGAGCCAGGAAAAAAAATATATACTAGGACTATAATGATGTGAAACCAAAGAAAACAAAGAGAATTGTAGTCTAATTATAGTTGCCAAACTTAGGCTGAAGAAGAGAGATTATATTTCTCTAACATCTTCATAGAAGTGATTGAGCATGAGCAAGGAACATTAGATATTTTGGTTTCCCTCCCTCTATCCTCCTTTGCACCTTCCCTCTCTCTTTTCTTCCTTCATTTCCTCTTTCTTTTCTTCCTTCCTTACTTAAATACTTCTGGTAATCCTTACTTCATTTCATTTTTTTCATTTTTCCCTCCATTTGTCCATAAGCATGCAACTTATCATGTGTATTTAAATATTTAAAAGTTTTCCCACGTAGAAAGAAAAGAAAGAAGGAAATAAGAGAAATACATTAGACAATATTATTATCTCATAAAATTTGATTGTTGGTAGGTCCTAACTGACAGAAGTGACTCCATGTTTAAATACTGATTGATATTCGTACCTATGGGGAAGCTCCTATGTACCTAAGAAATGGCTTGGTTAGCTACATTTCGATTTTTCCCAATGCAAAGGTTAGCAACCTAACATCTTAGCAATCTTCGTTTAGCTGAGGTGTGTAAGGTTAGCAAAGTTTTCTAATCACAGTGTCCTGGTAAAAAGTTGATAAAAGGGTTCATGGTACACAGCATGCATTGACTGACTACTAGTAAGATATATTTTCCCCTTAGTTCCCAGTAAAACAAATGAGATATAAGAGAAGAAGACCAGGACATCTTGTCATTTTCCCAGGATACATGTCTGATGTACTCTCCAGCTACCATCCTCATCATGTTCTCATGGCTACGAAACATAAGAGATCCACTCATGCACACTTGTACTCATGCTTAAATTTCTTGACTCATAATCTTTTGAGGGCATATATTTCTTTTTAATATCTCAGCTATCTTACTCATGACTCCCTCATATATCCCTATTTTAAAGACATGACTCTTGAGTCTCAAAAAGATTAAGTTCCTTTCTTGATATAGCATGAATCTGGTCTTGTTAATCCTAATAAATTTCTTTTAAGAAGTCTTCATTCAATTTTAGAAGGATAATTTCTGAATATATTTCTGTTGGTTTAGAATAAAGAAATTCCTTCAACCACTGCATGCTCTGTAATTTCATCACGAGTTGTTTAGATGATTTGTAGGTTAAATGACTTGTATCTTGTTCCATAGCCAATACTACAGGCTATTTAAGTCCTCCTTACTATTAAGACCTAGAACAGAAAGTAAAAATATCACCTTGTACAATTCCATATGGTTTCTCGTGTTTTAGGATGATGTTATCTTTGCACTTAGAACTTTCTTGGCTGCATCTTTCACATCCTTGTTCCTCAGGCTGTAGATCAATGGATTCAATACAGGGATCACAATAGTATAGAAGACTGAAATCACTTTGTCAGTATTGGGTGAATACAGATAACTAGGCCTGGAGTAAATAAAGAGGAGTGTCCCCTGATAGATGGCCACAGAGGTCAGGTGGGAGGCACATGTAGAAAAGGTTTTCTTCCTCCCACTGGAAGAAGGAATCTTCAGGACAGAGAGGAGAATAAAAAAGTAAGAGATGATGATGATGATGAAACAGATGATCTCTACAGAGCTGCCATAAGTGGAGAGTAAGAGTTCATTGATGGAGGTGTCAGTGCAGGAAAGCTTAAGCAGTGGGGGGAGGTCACAGAAAAAGTGATTGATGATGTTTTTGTCACAGTACGTAAGTATGAAGGCAAAGGATGTGTGCACCAAGGAGCTCAAGTTACCACCAATATAGGACAAGACAATCAACCACACACAAATGTCACGAGACATAATGACAGCATATAATAGTGGATTGCAGATGGCTACATAGCGATCATAGGCCATAGCAGCCAAAATGAAGGACTCTGTGTCAGCAAAAGTACAAAAAAAGTAAAACTGGAGTGCACAACCATAATAGGAGATCGACTTACTTGTTGAAAGGAAATTGACTAGCATTTTGGGGACAATGACTGAGGAATAGCAGAGATCTACAAAGGACAGGTTGGTAAGGAAGAAATACATTGGGGTCTGGAGATGCGGATCCACCCTGATTAGCATCATCAAGCCAATATTCCCCATTAGAATCATACTGTACATAAACAGAAACACCAGAAATAGGATGACTTGTAGTTCTGGCCTTGTGGGGAATCCCAGTAGAATAAATTCAGTTACTAATGTGTAATTTCCTTCAAGCATTTCCAATCGCGGGATGTTATTTTTCCTTTTGAGAGAAATTAGAAGAAATAATTACAGGGATATATATTATTATTTCTATTATTATTCAACAGTAATCAACGGAATTATATTTTTGTTTGAGTTGAAAGCAGTTCTAATG
>CM053773.1:252564455-252586355 GCA_028658325.1 Potorous gilbertii
CCTTGTGGGGAATCCCAGTAGAATAAATTCAGTTACTAATGTGTAATTTCCTTCAAGCATTTCCAATCGCGGGATGTTATTTTTCCTTTTGAGAGAAATTAGAAGAAATAATTACAGGGATATATATTATTATTTCTATTATTATTCAACAGTAATCAACGGAATTATATTTTTGTTTGAGTTGAAAGCAGTTCTAATGTTCATCCAGTTTAATGTCCTCAGTTTATAGAGGAGAAACCTGAGATCCAGTGAGACAAAGTGAATTGGGAATAAGTAGGAAATAGAAAAGGTAGAGTTTGAACCCACACATTCTAACTCCAAATACAATATTATCTGTACATAAACATATTACCACAAAATAGTTCTTTCAGAGTCAATTCAAAAAGCATTTTTAAATAAAAGTTCAGCGAATATAATATTAGAAATATCAAGATAGAACTTAAAACCAAAAAATTAAGAAATAAGTCAATTAAGCTCAGGAGTTATTGAAAATATTATTTAAATTAAATTCAGAAATTTTGCCTCAAAATCATGACTGTGATTCTGGATTATGAGAGACAATGCTCTTATAATCCATTTGCCTCATTTCCTCAATGTGTAAAATAAAGAGAACAAATTAAATAATGAGTACCATATTTACATTTTGTCTTACATAATTTCATTTTGTCCTCACAATAATGTGGTGAGATAATTGTTATTGACCTTCATTTTATAGAAAAAAAGTTGAAGGTCAGAGGAGTGTAATGGTTGGATCTGAATCACATGGCTCAGAAATTTCTCATGTGTGATTTGGTCTTCTTCACACAAAAGTCAGCACTAAAGGTGTAGAGTACACAGAGTTTCTCAATTTCACATATTTCTTAAATTCTAGTCATCATAGTAATAGCTTAATTAATAATTTTATCATTTAAAACTTTTTTCCAATTTGAATAAGGTGTGTATATATATATATATATATATATATATATATATATATATATATATACAAAAAAACCCCACATATATATATCTGATAATTCTCTATATTTTCTAGAAACCAAATCACTTTTAAAGACATAACATATTTCACCTGTCTGACCTTTATCGAGTTCCTGATCTTCTATAACCTTCATACAACATACAAACATAGATGAATTTGTATGCATATGGATATATATCTGTGTTGTTGTAAATGGAGGAGTTGATTAGATATTACTTGATTCCTTTGTGATTTTCTAAGACCACAACCAATTATTCCATGATTTTTAAAAAATAACTGTCCATTGTATACTACCTGGAGAATTATAGTGAATTTGGGTATTGAAAAATAGGGAGATAGATCACTTTCAAGAATACTACTGAAGTACAACTCTGAAATCAACAGGCTGAATAATGATCATAAAATGAAACGAGAAATGACCTTGAGCAGTATCTTCCACACTGTGCAATCACAAACTGTCAGCAACTAACACCAAGCAATATTTAAGAGTATCTACAGGAAATTCCACATGCCCTTAGACAAAAATCAAAATGTAAGTTCTTTCAAGCAATTCTAAAGTCTGAGTGCTTGTCGCATTTAAGTGGGACTAGAGGATATATTACGTATATTTTTAATAGAAATTAATGTAAATAAGCTCCACTATTATTATGGAATAATCATTAAAATAATCTTGTTGATTTAGAGTTGGAAGGAAATCTAACCTTTTAAATGACAACCCTGCAATCCAGTGAGAAGAAAAGACAGGTAATAAGTGGTAAAGGTGGGATTTGAATCCAGGCCTCTTGACTCCAAATACAATGCTATTTCTTCTTCCCATTTTATAACAAATTATTTTATCTTTTATAATTAAGTACAACAAGCATCTGTTCTCTTGGATATTCTTCACAATAAGTTGAAAACTTTGTCAACTTTGCCACTCTACTGCCTCCTACTTATAGTGAGTTTTCGTTAACATCTCTGACGCCTTGGTTTTGCACAGAGATAGAGTCACCATAATTTTGTCATGGTCATACATAAGTTTTGGTAGATTTCAACTCAACTGGAAAGTCTCTAAATAAAAGCCAAGGGATTGATTCTATGATTGACATGTGGTGAGCATACCAGACTACCCTAAAAATCTCATTTTTTTATTGACAACAAAGTGATGCTATTTAATTATAATAAATGCCAAAGACTATACAGTAACATATGGAAAGGTGGTAATGTATAATGTTAATGGAAAGTATTCAATAAATTAAATTAAAATTTCTTGAAATTATAATGCCTCAAGATCTTATTGAGAGATAGAGAAGCACAAAATAGGATCAGAGAAAGATAGAGGTACAGACATAGAAATAGAAAGAGAAATGAAAGATAGGTGGAGAGAAGGAAGAAAGGAAGAGACAAAAACAGCTGCATTGTTTTGTTTTTTCTCTTCCTCAGATCAAGAGGTACCTTCCTTTTGTTTTATCTATTTGTCTCGTGATTCATTTCTCTCCTTTCTATTTTAATAAAGCAGGGATGAGGAGGAAAATGTGGCAATTGATGAAGAGTTGGAAAATCTAACCTTTCTGTTAGGAAGAAAATGATGTACATACTGTAGCAAATAGATACTAAAAATAGATCTATTAGTAAGAAACTAGCTCATTATCTGACTTCCCTATCTGATTCCCTAGACTAGAGTATGGAGAAGAAATACAGTCAAACAAAGCATTGAATCCTCTGCCAATTATACTGTGATTTATTATCAATCTTTCACTGGTGTGCTGACTGTAATGTGTTAGCAACGAAGGGTGTAAATATCTTATTAACAGTAGGGTACACACTGAGAAGTAACTAAATACCAATATTACTCAAATTCCAATTTCTTTCTATTTAAATTTTACTCTAAATTCTTTCTCTGTGCTAATTTCCTGCCTTCACCTTGGCAGATTTCCAGCAACTCACAACAAATTGTCATTGTTTGTAAATTTGAGAACTGTCTTTCATTCAACATTATTTTCCCCTGGAGGCAGCACAAATAATATATTTCAAACCAGTTATACTTAGCTACATCCCTTTGTTTTTTGCCAGAATGAATAGGAGAAAGTCTTCTAATGCCATGATATCTAATTTTAAAAATGTATGAATTCAATTTAAAGAAAGGTTGAAGGTTTCGTATATAAACCTAGCAGAAAGCAGGAGGAGAGGAAATTATAATTCAAATATTTTAATCTTTTCTCCATAGCATATTTTGAGTAATTTTATGGTTATTTTACATTCTTTGAGAAAAAAAATACTCTGGGTATCTCCGTTTATTTAAATGAATTTTATTCATTCTACTCCAAATTGACTAAATATGTCTGTATAATTCATTGTCTTTAATTGTCAAAAAGAATGCACATAATAAGGTGCTTTGAGATCCTATGTGGCATAATTATTTAAGATGGCTAAGTAAATGTTCATTTTGCTGATGAACAGGTAGATGCAAAAATCAGGATATCTACTCTTAACTCTCCAAGTCCTGTCAGTTTTACAATTAGAAATAACTTTATATGCCCCCTCCCTCGAAATAATCCTGTAGCCACACAACATACCTAAAGAGACCTGAAGTGATTTCCATTTAATTATAAGACGCATCACCAGATTCATGGCAATTTATGTCATTCATCTTGGCTTTGGGGACATCATCAGTGAATGATTGCAAAATTAATTTATTCCCAAGGGATATTGGGGAAAGCTAATGAATATGGCGCATAGACTTGAATAATGTCTAAATAAAAAAATAATTGTATAAATGTTATACAAATCCCAGTGCCATTGAGTAGGTAATTTCCAGTCAGAGCAACACTAGGCTTATTAAGAATGATATTCAAAATCCAAAAAGAGTCTTAATGTCCTTTTCTCTCTTTGGAATTACCGATTTTGGTTCAAACAATTTGTGTTTTGTTTTTTAATTTTCCTATAGTTAAATTTATCTTTGTTCTTTGTAAACTAAGTAGATTTTTAAAAATTGTGCATTTGTTTCTCCATTCCCTTTTACAATGAATTGCACAGTGCAAAATTTGACATTTATTTAATATAATGACATTGAATTCAATAATTTAAAACCTCATTACTGCTGGCCATCATCATTCATGTGTGTGTGTGTGTGTGTGTGTATGTGTATATGTATTTCTGTTTTTCTCTCATGTCCGACTGTCACCCATTTGTAGTTTTCATGGCAAAGATACAGGAATGGTTTGTCATTTCCTGCTAGTGGTCATTTTATAGATGAATGAACTGAAGCAAACAGGAATAAATGACCTGCCCAAGGCCACAGAGCTAGTCAGTATCTGAGGCTGGATTTGAACTCAGGAAAAGGAATCTTCATGACTCCAGGCCCAGTACTATATTCACTGTGCTACCTTGCTGTGCCTTAGTCATATATGTATACATGTATGGATAAATATATACGTATGTGTCTATATATGTGGTTGTATTTACACATATGCACAAACATGTGTGTATGTATATGTGTAGACATATATATATGTATGTATCATTTGTGTGCACATGCATAAACATATGTTCACAATTATTATTAAAGAATAATTGGAAGGAGTAATTACACAAAAAAGGGAAAGCAAATTTTGAAAAATGATAAAGAAACACTTTGGCTCTGAGGGTCTGTGAAGACATCACCATCCTATCCTTGCAAGTATGCAAGATATTTATGATTGTGTTGTATTATACATATTTTAAGATTTTTTTCAATGAGTTAATTAGTTTACAGTGATTTCCCTTCCTTTCTCCCCCTTTTAAAAATAATTAAACAGCTTATTTTTTACATTGGATTGTTGTCTTGAAGGGACAGTGATACTAGCAAAAATTATGGTGATACAAAAACAAAAGGAAATCAACAAATACCAATTTTGAAAAATAATTAAACTCCCCCAATAAGTACATAAACAAAGATCTCACACAAGCACTGAACTGAATAGGGATAAAAAATGAACAAAAAACAGATACTTAAGAAGAAATGCTAATGGTTATCTTTCCTGGAGAAGACCATAAATTCAATTCACAGGTAAATGATCACTGCCAGGCATGTGAAACCCAAGCAGCTGCGAATCCTGGAGTTAAATCTAGAGATCAGATCACAGCGACATAGAACTTTTAGTCCAGAAGAGGAGACCTTGGACTCAACTTCCTGAAAAGAACAGGGCCTCAGAGAGAGACACTAGCCAATCTCAGTCTTTAAGCAAAGATTATGGCTTCACTGTTTTTACTCTTCGGTGGTGTATCTGAGGCAAAGGGTTCACTTCCCAGTGTTTCTGACATAAATAGCTCTTCCATGCCACCCAAGAAATAGTAGCGTTGTCCTCAGCACTTGGGAGAAGAGGGCCTAAATAATGCCACTCCATTCCCAAGACACGTTATCTCAAACTTGGACTCCTTGTGTAGGACCGTGTTTCAGTGTTGGTACTGAGATAGAACAAGGCTGATGGGAGGAATCTAAGTCTCAGATGCCAGGAAAAGGGGCTGGAATGCATTCATTCTATCCATCACAGAGAGTCTCAGGGAAAGACGCTAGGCAAAAAATGGCAACAAAATCGCATCAATCTAACGCCGGTGTCAGGACCACAAATAAGACATGCCAGGACTACATAGAACCATAAAGAAGACATGGAGAATGTACAGAGCTCAGCTCTAAACCAAAGAGAAAAATAAGGCTGGAAAACATAATTTTAAAAAGATAAGGAGTAGAATTCCAGGAATGTTCAAGATTCAGGAGCAAGAATAATACCAAAATAACAAAGTATTTAAAACCACAACAAAACAACAACAACAACAACAGCAACAAAAATGATTTGGCCACAAAATTAGTTATACCTTCTAGAATTATGATACAGATACATTAATTTTTCTGTTCTTTTTTTTTAAAACAATGATAACATACATGAAATAATAAAAATAGAGGGAAGAATGTGAAAAGAAATCATAGCTATGAATGTCTATCCCTCAAAGTCAACTTAACAACCATTGTTCACCTTCTGTTTTGCAGGTACTGTGCTAAGTGCTGGGGAATACAAGGAAAAAAAGTGGAAACAGTCTTTTCTTTCTCTGGGACCTTGCAGTCTAATGAGAAAATGTATTAAAAGCTATGTATAGCTGAAGAATACACTGGATAAATTGGCGATTCTCCCAAAGGGAAAGCAGTAATTTTATTTTTCACTGGGGAACTCTTATTGTAGAAAGTAGGGTTTTAGTTTGCTTTATAAATATTGTTTTTAAAGAAGCCAGTAGGATGAGATTAGAAGGATGACGATTCTAGATGTGGGGAACAACCAGTGAAAATATTTGGTCCCTCAATAGAATGTCTGTATAAGAATCATTAAGGAGACAAATATCATGTAATAACAGAGTTTGTGGAGGGGAGAAAATTGAAAGTATACTGGAAAGTTAGAAAGGAGAGTGAGTCAGGAGCACCAACCAGCAAGCTACAACGTTAGTCCAGGTTTGTTTGTGAGGGCTGATAAGAGCGTAAGGGAATTCTCAGAAGGGAGAACAGAGCAAAGGGATTGCAAAGGTAGAAACATCAGGGCTTGGAGTTCACCTAATCCGAGGGATCTTTTGGTCTTGAAGGCTTTGGTAGTTCAGATGAAGTCTATGGATCCCTGTTCAGAATCAGAATTTTAAATGCATAAAATAAAAATACATGAATTACAAAGTACCCATTAAAAAGAAGAGGATAGTAAATTAGATTCAAAACAAAATACAGCAATATATTGTTTGGGCTCTTAGAAACAAATTGAATATGAGGGTCAAATATATTAAATCAACATCATAATAGATTTTCTTGCAGCCTATTATTTTCACAGTTTCATATACATCTATTTCATTTCTGTTTATTCTAAATATTACTTTGCTGTATTTTGTTTTGAATCTAATTTATTACTCTCTTCTATGTAATGATTACTATGAACATTTTAATATTTTACATTTACATTTAATATTTTACATGGACTATTGTATGTGTTCCAACGTCCTATTATCTCATCCTTTTCCTTCTTCTCCCCCCTTCTTTCTTTTAAGTTTGAGACTTGAGACTAAATTCTCAGTGGGTGCCTCGAGTGAGCACCACACTCACTTCTTCTGGATAAACATAAAAATAAATGTCTTTCTCTACCCACAGTGTCTCTGAAGTCTTCCAGTGAGAATGGGTCTATCACACGGGTCTTCCAGAGGATACTCTGGTAAGGAAAGCAATGAGTAGCACAAGTGACCTTGCGTGGGAAGTTTCTTGATTCCCCACAACTGTTTTAAGGGTCAAATCACACGGATCTGCCTAAAGTCACACTGCCTTGGAAGTAGTGCACAGCGGAAGTTAGTCCAAGCTAACGCCTTGACACTGCCTGGGAAGTCCCCAGATCACCACAACCGTATTTCTCACAATTTGGGGGCACATCCGGCATTGCAAGTTCTATCAAACTGTGGTGATTAAGACTGGATGGATGGAAGAGCGTTCCCTGCTGTAGTGAGTAGCTCCCACTTTCTAGGCTGAAAACATCTTTGACATTCTAAAATCTGAGACAATGTTTAAAAAAGAAGGGTGTGCAGAGGAATACAAGAGAAAAAAAATGAAACAGATGACCAGAGACAAAATAAGTCAGGTAACCTGAGTAATAGCAGTAAAATTTGGGATCTGAGTATTACTTTGTCACCTCTCCAGATCCTATTTTGAGAAGAGAGGTTTGCCTAGTATGCAAATGAAAAAATGGTACCGGGAGCAGAAGGAAACCTCTTAGCGTTCTTCCAAAAAAGCCCATAAAGGTGAATCCTGTCTAATTAGGGGAAACTCCCACCCACAATATTCATCTCCTGTCTGCTCCTGAGAAGAAAGGAGTAAAGGGAAGAAAGGAAGAGGGGGAGGAGGGAGAGAAATTAAGTGAATCTAGATTCTTGGAAGGATTCTTTTGAAATTGACTTGGAGTCAGTCAGAATAAATTGGTATATAAAAAGTCTGAATTTCGACCAGTCTAATATAAATTGTTTTATATCATAAAAAGAGAAGAACTGTTTTACTCTATCTGTATATGGTCTATGTTTCTTTCTACATATGAATGCGTGTTTATGTGTAATCTGGCATCTCATAAGGTTACAAATGCAGCCAGACAGAAAGAGTAGAAGGCTTGAGGTTAGACTACCTTTGGAATATCACTTCTTCCATCCCACAGGCCGCAATTTCAGAGGGATGGATGGAAGGGAGAGAGAGAGGAAAAACCATTACGAATGGTCATAGCAAGTAGAGACGTGTAGTGGAAGAGTGAGGTCAGAAATAGAAAGAAATAAAGTATTGGGCAGGTTTAAAGGGAGATTTAATGAAAGTCCACCAGAAAGAAAGACAAGAAAGTTTAAGCAGGTGGAAAGGAGAAGAGCATGATTAGAAAGTTTAAGGAAGGGTTAACAGAAGGTTTGAGAGTAGAAAGGTTTTGGAATTTTTTATAAGTTGGTATTATTTCTTTATTCATTCTAACTCTGACCAAGTTATTTTTTAATTTGTTTTCAGTGATATACAATCACTTCCATATAACTTAGATTATTTTCCCCTTCTATACCTTTCTTCCCCGCTACATCCCTACTCCCTCCTTGAGACAACATACAGTTTTACATGGGTTCTACACATACATTCCTATTTAATACATTTTGACCTTAGTCATGTTGCATAGAAGAATTAAAACGAATGGGAGAAATCATGAAACAAACCAAAACATAATAGAAGAGAAAACGATCTACTTCATTCCTCGATTGAATTCCACAGTTCTTTCTCTGGATGTGGAAAGCATTTTGCCTTAAGAGACCACTGGGGATTACCTAAGTCCTTGCATTGCAATGAAGTACTAAGTCTACCAGAAAAATTCGTCTCACACAGTGGATGTTACTGTGTACAAAGTTCTCCATAATTTCCCTTTCCACTCAGAATCAGTTCACAAAAGTCTTTCCAAGCCTCTCTGAAGTCTTCCTGTTCATTTCTGATAACACATTCGTATTCCATTGCATTCATATACCACAATTTATTTAGTCATTACCCGTTTGCTGGGCATCCCCTTGATTTTCACATTTTGGTCACCACAAAGAGAGCTGCAACAAATATTTTTGTATATGTGGGACCTTTTCCTATTTTTATGATCTCTTGGGGATACAGCACTAGGAGCTGTATTTATGGGTCAAAGGATTTGCACTTTCGTCATAGCTCCAAATTGCTCTCCAGAATGATGGGATCAAATCACTGCTCCACCAACAATCAATTAGTGTTTCGCATCTCCCACATCTCCAGCATTTATCATCTTCCTGTTTTGTCATGTTAGCCCGTCTGATAGGTGTGATTTGGCATGTCAGAAGTGTTGTGATTTGCATCCCTCTAATCAATAGTGATTTAGAACATTTTTTCACAAGACTATAGATAGTTTTAATTTCATCCTCTGAAAACTGTTTGTTCATATCATTTGACCATTTACTAATTGAAGAACGTCTTGTATTATTGTACATTTCACTCAGTTCTCGATATATTTAAGAAATGAAGCTTTTATGACAGATAATAGTGGCAAAAATTGTTTCCCACTTTTCTACTTCCCTCCTACTCTTGGTCACATTGGGTTTTTTTGAGCAAAAACTTTTGAAGTTAATATAATCAAAATTATCCATTTGGCACTTCACAAAGTTTCCTATCTCTTGATTTGCCAAAAAAGTTTCTCTTGTCCATAAATCTGATAAATATGCTCTTCTTTGCTCCACTAATTTGTTTATAGTATCAATCCTTTTAACTGGATGATGTAGCCATTTGGATTTTATTCTTGTGCACGGTATCAGGCATTGGTCTACGCCTAGTTTCCACCATGCTGTTATCCAGTTTTCCCAGCTATTTTTGTTGAACAGTGGATTTATATCCCAGAAACTGGTATCCTTGGGTTTATCAAACAGTAGATTTCTAGAATAATTGACTATTGTGTCTTGAGTAACTAACCTATCCCACTTCCCTACCCTACTGTTTCTTAGCCAGTACCAAGTGATTTTGATAATTGCTACTTTAAAATGCAATTTGAGATGCAGCAGAGCTAGGCCACCTTCCCCAGCATTTCATTTCATTAGTTTCCTTGATATTCTGGACCTTTTCTTCTTCCAGATGAATTTTGATATTATTTTATCTAACTCTAGAAAATAATTTTCTGATACATTGATTGGTGTGGGGCTGAATAAATAAATTAATTTAGGTAGAATTTTCATTTTTAATTATATTGACTCAGCACACCCACTTGGCAACTGATGTATTTCCACTTACTTAGATCTGACTTTATTTGTGGGAAAAGTGTTCTGTAATTGCCTTTATATAGTACCTAAGTTTTGGCAGGTGGACTCCCAAATATTTCATAGGGTCTGCAATAGATTTAAATGGGATTTCTCTTTCTAGCTCATGTTGTTGGATTTTGTTAGTAATATACAAAAATGCACAAGATTTGTGTGGGTTTATCTTGTAACGTGCAACTTTGACAAAGATACTTATTATTTCAAATTGTATTTTACTTGATTCTCTGGGATTATCTAAGTGTATCTTCATATCATCTTCAAAGAATTATGACTTAGTTTCTTCTTCGGCTGTTCTAATTCCTTCAGTTTCATTTTCTTTTCTTATTGCTATGGCTAACATGTCTACTACCATATTGAATAATAGTGGTGATAATGGACATACTTGTTTCACCACAGATCTTACTGGAAATTTATACAGCTTTTCCTCATTGCATAAAATGCCTGCTGATGGGTTTAGGTGGATCCTGTTTATTATTTTATGGAAAATATCATTTATTCCTATGTTCTCCAGTGTTTTCAATAGGAATGGGTGTTGTATTTTGTGAAAAGATTTTTCTCCATCTATCGAGATAATCATGTGATTTTTCTTAGTTTTCTTGTTAATATGATCAATGTTAATAATTTTCCTAACAACGAACCAGCCCTTTATTTCCAGTATAAATCCTACCTAATGATAAAGTATTATTCCCATGACAAGGGACTGTATTCTTTTTCCCAAAATCCTATTTAAAATTTTTGCATCTATGCTAATCTATGAAATTGGTCTAGAATTTTCTTTCTCTGTTTTGGCTCTTACTGGTTTAGGTATCAAAACAATATTTGTATCTCAAAAAGAAGTTGGGAGGACATATTCTTCCCAAATTTCCCCAAATAATCCATACAATAGTGGAATTAATTGTTCTTTAAATGTTTGATAGAATTCACTTTTGAATCCGTCTGACCCTGGAGATTATTTCCTAGGGATTGCATTGACAGCTTATTCAATTCTTTTTCCTTAGATGGGGTTATTAGTCTTCTGCTAATCTGGGCAATTTATATCTTTTAAAATAATCATCTATTTCATTTACATTGCTGAATTTAAGGGTATATATTTGGGCAAAGGAATTTCTTAATATTGTTTTAATTTCCTCCTCACTGGAGATGAGTATACCCTTTTCATTTTTGATAGTGGTAATTTGGTTTTCTTCTTTATTTTTTTAAATCAAATTGACTGAAGGTTTATCAATTTTATTAGTTTTTTCATAAAACCAACTATCTGTTTCATTTATTAGTTCAATAGTTTTCTTAATTTCAATTTTATTAATTGTCCTTGGTTTTCAGTATTTCTAATTTGGTATTCGCTTCAAGATTTCCAATTTGTTCCTTTTCGAGGTTTTATAGCTCCATGACCAATTCACTGATCTTCTCTTTCTCTGTCTCCTTCATGTAGGCATTCGAAGTTATAAAGTTTCCCCTCCAAAATACTTTTGGAGTATTCCATAAAATTTACTAGGTTATCTCATTGTTGTCATTCTCTTGAATGAAGTTACTGATTGTTTTTATAATTCTTTGTTTAACCCACTCATTCTTTGGAATTGGGTTGTTTAGTTTCAGATTAGTTTTTGCTTTATGTTACCATGGTCTTTGGTTACATATAAGTTTCTTGCATTATAATCTGAGAAGGATTCATTGACCATCTCTGCCTTTCTGCACTGGATTATTTCCTACTATATGGTCAATATTTGTCCCATGTACCTTTGGGAAAAAGGTGTATTCCTTTGTATTTTCTTCAGATATCTATCATATCTACCTTACCCAGAGTTCTATTCATCTCCTTAATGCCTTTCTTGTTTATTTTGAAGTTAGATTTATCAAGTACAGAGAGTAGTCCCATAGTAGGATAGTTTTGCTGTCCATTTCTTCCAGTAACTACCTTAACTCTTCATATGTAATTGCTTCATTGTCTGTGGTGACTTCTAGCAAGATAGAGTCAAATTCCTTATCTCTTTTGATGAGATCTATTTCTGCATTTGCTTTGTCTGAGATGAGGATTGCTACTCCTGCTATTTTTACATCAGCTGAATCACAGCATATTCAGCTGCAATCTTTTACCTTTACTCTGTGTGTATGCCCCCATTTCAAATGTGTTTCTTGTAAACAACATATTGTTGGATTATGGTTTTTATCCATTCTGCTATCCATCTCCGTTTTAGGGGATAGTTCATCCCATTCACATTCACAGTTATGATTACTATCTGTGCTTTTCCCTCCATCCCCTTTCCCTTTGTTTATGCTTTTAGTTCTCCCCTCTCCCTTCACCTCCACAATAGTTGTGTCTTCTGCAGTCTTCCCTCCCTTCTTCCAGCCTCTCTCCCTTTTAATCCCCTTTATCTTACTACTTATTCCCTCCCTTTTAACCTCATCTCCTTTTTCTTTCTCCCTTCCCCTCCTACTGCCTATAGAAAGAATCGAATTTCTATACTTAACTGAGTTTGTTTTACCTTCCTTGAAACCAATCGGATGAGAGTATCTCTCACACAGTGCCCATTTCCCTCCTCTTTTTTCCTCTGCTGCAATATATTTTTGTGCCTCTTCCTGTGAGGGAATTTACTTTTTTTCTGCCTCCTCCTTTTCACATCTCCCATTACAATCCCTTCCCACCCTTAAATCACATTCATTATCATCACATCATTTAATTTATACCCATTCCCTGTATTTATGTATTTCCTTATTAAATTTCATAATAAATATAAACAGTTTGTCCATATTATGTAACACAATTTTCCCCCTGTTTATCATTATATGCCTCTCTTGAAAACTGTTTGAAGATCGAATTTTCTATTGAGTTCTCTCCTTTTTATCAGGAAGGCCTGGAAATCCCTTATTTCATTGAATATCCATCTCCTTGTCTGAAATATTACGCTCAATTTTGCTGGGTAATTAATACTTGGTTTTAGTCTCAGCTCCTTTGCTTTACAGAATATCATATTCCAATTCCTTTGATGTTATAATATAGAAGCTTCAAGGTCCTGTAGTTCCTCGACATTTGAATGGTTTCTTTCCAGCTCCCTAAAGTATTTTCTCCTTCATTTGATAGTTCTAGAATTTGGCAACCATATTCTTTGGTGTTTTGTGTTTGTGGTCCCTTTCTAGAGGTGAACGATGGATTATTATGATGACTATTTTGCTCTCTGTGTCTAGGACTTCTGGGCAATTTTCCTTGATGATTTCTTGAATGATATTTTTCAGGTTCTTTTCTACAACATGGCTTACTTTTAGATGGATAGTCCATAGATTTTCTCTCCTGGATCTATTTTCCAGGTCACTTATTTTTTCCAATTATATTTTTTGCATTTTCTTCTATCTTTTCATTCTTTAGATTCTCTTTGACTGATTCTTTACGTATCATAGATTCATTAGCTTCTAAGTGCCCCTTCTACTTTTTTCTCAAATCGTATTCTTCACTTACCTTTTGCATCTCCTTTTCCAGCTTCCCAATTTTTTCCTTTTGAGGCATTATTTTCACCTTCTAAGTTTTGGGCTTCCTTTTCTCTTTGTCCAATTGTCTTTTGAAATTCTTCTGTGATTCCTTTTATCATATTTTTAAAGTCGTTTGTCAATTTTTCTTCTATTTCTCTAATTTGAGTTTTAAAATCCTTCCTGAGTTCTTCCCTGAAGTCTCTTTGTGTTTCAGACCAGTTAATATTCCATTCTGTAGTTTCAGTTTGGAGTACAGTCTCAATACTGACCTCTCTGGTATTTGTGTTTTGTTCCTTGTCCCCATGGAAAGGCTCTATCATCTTTTCTTTTCTGCTTTGCTTCTTACTCATGATAATAACTTTTATCCTGACTTTTAAAGTAGATCTATACCTCTGTGGCACAGGGAGCTCTGTCTCACATTTCTTGTGCCTAAAACTTGCTTTGTGTGTTGTGACCTCTGGTTCTTTCAAGTAGAAGATAAAATCCTGCAGCTTACCTCATGCTGAATGGGCTGATATTGGAAGTCAGAGTGCAGGTGAGGTCTTTTTGGGTTTCCTCGTAGCTACCCTGAAGCAAACTACTTAAGTGTGGGGGAGGGGTGTTCTGGGCACCAAAGGTCTCCTTTGTTGAGCTAGAGCACAGGCAATTGAGCTATCTGCGCCTAGTGTCTTCCCAATTTCCCTGGGATGCTGAGGCATGCCTGGGGTAATGGTGTTGGCTGTTGCTGTCTTCAATCCCATGGGGCTCAAGATCTTCTCCTGGATTTTTGGGGTAAACCTGTCTGGGACAGTTCTGATCCTGCACTGAGCCCCTTTAGCCACAGCAAGAGGAGCCCTCCTTAGTGATCTTTCTAGCCTTACAGGCTAAAAGTCTGTTTACCCCTTCTGCTGTTCCCACTGTTCCAGGGTGTTTCCTAGGGAGACAGTCTCCAGGATTTTCAAAGTCAACCAGGGGAGGGAGATAGCAATTACTGATCACTCTACCACCTTGGTTTCCTCAACTGGAAATCCCTGACAAAGTTTCGAATGTTAAAGAAAGATAAGAAAGAAAAAAGTGCAGAGGGTAATGTTTCACGCGCCCCCCCCACCCCCCCCCCCCACACACACCTGGAGATCAAAGAAAGGCAGGCTGATCAGCATTTAACTACTTCCTGCCTCTCATAAAAGAGAACTTTTTTTCTGTAATGGGACACAAATGAAAAGTAATTGAATTCACTCTGTTTTAATTTGGAAATGAGAAAAGTGAAATATGCCAAACTTAATTTAATGTTTTAGATAGGTTTGAATCAATTAAAAACAGGCAGAAACTTCTATAAAACAATGGAGGATTAATAGGTAATGTATCTTCTCATTCTAAGCTATTATTTAATAGGTCTGATATTATGCTTACAACACTTCTGATTATATGAATTTGCCATTCAGGGTAGTGACATAGCTAAAGCAGAAAACAGAATTTCCCTAACTTGATATCATTTCTAGGCAGAAATTTTGTAGACTACCAACTGGCCTTTCAAGCTTGCAGTCTGTCAAGTATCAGTGGGGGAAATTGTGTCAAGGGAATCTTACCTGAGGTCAGGCAGAAATCATTCTCCCAACATACTTGTGATATCACCTTTTGTAGTTCATATCTGAATGTTATGGGGTCATTGACATCATAGATCAGTGGCTCAGACAGACTTTCTTAGATTCCAAACTTGGGGTTAGAGTTAGAAAAAAGTCAGTTAACAGTGCTATAAAATCTTAAATTAGCAAACTTCAATAATTATCTTTGAATACGACTATAACCTAGCATTAGCTAAGGAGTATCTTAAATCAGGCCTTATGCAACCTGTATGCCTTTTAATAATTGTTCTCATCCATAAAATTAAAGAAGGGAAAGAAACCATGACCACCAGAAGGAGTTAGGGGAGATAGCATGCTCTAGTTGATGTCTTGCATCCAGGAGGCTGCCTGTAATACATTTTGAATGCTCAAAGGATAAATTTCATTCAGTGTCCTCAGAAAATGGGGGAGAGCTATGGGGAGTTAGCTAGTGTCCTGGGAATGATTATGACAGACTCAGGAATCATGTACCCTCCGTGTCACAAAGAGTTCCCTATTTGAATTAAAGCTTTTGACAATGAGACCTGGGAAAGTAGGCCTAATTATAGGGACTAGGTGAGAATCAGGAATGAGTGGGATTGAAAAAGAAATGGTTTAAATTTTGACCCTGTACACTGTATAACCAGAAAGCACACAGGCAAGTCCCTATAGTGAGGGCCTTCAATGCATCAATATACAGGGCCCGGACAGAAGGAACATTAAAAGTAACGTCAGGAAAGAGAAAAAACAAAGACACCAAGAGCCTTTTGATGTTATTATTTACTTTTGACAGAGAATTTTCTCATATACATATACACACGCACACATGTATAAATAACTCTATAGATGAGTAACAATACTTTGGGGGTAGAAGTTTTCTACCCTTCAGTTCCATAGTTATACAGATGTATTTACTTATAAAAGACTGCCTTTAACTACAGTTATTCCAAAAGATTTGGGAGAACTCATAAAGTAATTAATTCCAAAACAATGTATATCGATAATTTGCTTATAATGAAACATGTTCGTACCAGAGAGCACAACGTATAAACAAGTACTATTTCTGTAACTTTAACAAACTTTGAAATTGACATTTCCACTAATACAAAAATATAAATTAACTCCATCTAATAAAATTGAGCTGCAATTCTTTTGCTCAAACTGAAGATGTTTCTGATCTAATTTCAGTAATTAATAAAATAATAGACAGTCCCATCTATCAGTTGTACTAATACATATGGCCAGTAACAGGTAAATGCCTAGGCCAAATGCTTGTTTAATAAGTTGTTTAAGATATAAAAAGTAGTGTAATCTTGGGCTGAATTGGTCAAATCTTAAACACGTTCTTTATTCTAGCCTTAGTCTATGGCATAATTAGTCTACATTGTGTTTGCACCTTTGTTTCACAAATTTCTTTTCCTTTTGTTTAATTATTTCCATATCATTCAGAAAGAATGTTCTATTCCAGGGATTTAAGCTGTCACATGGCTATGTAGGAGTACTAATTAACCCAACTGGGGTATAGAATAACTACCCATTCAGAATGACTACTTGACTTAACCACAGAAATTTACCATAAAAAGGGAAAGCAAGGACATAACTACATTAAACATAACAGTTTTGCAAACACATAGCATAAATTTCACCTTATAGTGAGACTCAGGAACAGTGAGGTGGAAATTATTCCTTTTCAAAGAAACAAAATGGGGAAACTGAGTCAGGAGGATGCCATCATAAACTGAGGATAAGATTGTCCTCTCAGCTTTTTTGAGGAAGATCTCCACCTGTAATATTCACATTTTCTCTTGAGTAGTTTGTGTCATTTTTCTCAGATGGTGCATTATTGATTATTAACTATTGATGGAATTTTATGATCCATTAGATAACTCAAAATATAGTTCATTATAGTCACAAGAGACTTTGGATGGAAAGTTTCACTAATCAAAAATTTTACCAGTTCTAATGTCTCCAATTTAAACTTGTCCTCATGCAACAGTCAATGACTAGAAATCATTTCCATATATTTGCAAATTATCAGCAAAACAAATTCTTTCTTTAGGAACTTCATGACTCAAACAAGTTCCTTAGGGCTGCTGGGGTCTGTACTTTCCCACTAGCCTTAAGTGTTGAGGGCCAGGGCAGTTGACAAGATCAGGACAGATCTTCTGGTGAAAGTGTTCTTTGAGATTGTGCTCATTATCGTCCTGAATGGCTCTCCATGCCCCCCAGATGTTGTTGTCTCTGTGAGACAAACAAGAGAATTAGAGAAAACAAGAGATATGTAAAATAGATGCCCTTAGGCTCACAGTATGATAAGACTGATTTAATCACCCTGACTGATTTTGTCACTGGGACAGGAGACCAGCATAATGTCACGTAGTCTTGCAGTACATTGTCTATATAAACCCTAACCCCCAGATCAATAAACAGAACTGGTCTATATTTTCCCGCCTCCGGTGTCTCTTTTCTTTCAACCACATCACCAAGCCGTGTAGGGACGTGGGCCATCTGCTACACTTAAGGACTGCTCTGAATAGGTAGAACACTCCTTTCCAAACAACACACACAGTCATTAAGTATCAACTTCAGGCTTTAGCTTTAAAACATAATGAGTAACCCTACAATTTTCAAAAGGAAGAGCCAAATTTTCAAAGCAAAACCAGGTATAATTATGAAGATGATTGAAATACATCAAAACCTCAGAGCATCTAAGCCTACAGTGGAATATGAAAAATATGAAAACTACACAAACACACACACACACACATTCCCTTTTTTTCTATGAGATTTTATTATTTTTTTTTATTTTTTATTATTATAAATTTATTTATTTAGCTTTTTGCACTCATTTTAACAACAATTTGGGTTCCAAATTTTCTCCCCATTTGTCCCCTCCACCCTCCCCAATACACTGGACATTCTAATTACCCATATCACCAATCTGCCCTCTCTTCTATCATCCCTCCCTTCCCTTACCCCATCTTCTCTTTTGTCCTGTAGGGCCAGATAACTTTCTATTCCCCATTACCTGTATTTCTTATTTCCTAGTAGCAAGAACATTACTCAGCAGTTGTTCCTAAAACTTTGAGTTCCAACTTCTCCCTATCCCTCCCTCCCCACCCATTCCCTTTGGGAAGGCAGGCAATTCAATACAGGGTAAATTTCTGCAGTTTTGCAAATGATTTCGATAATACTCATGTTGTGTAAGACTAACTATGTTTCCCTCCAACCTATCCTGCCTCCCATTGTTTGTATTCTCTCTTTTGAACCTGTCCCTCCCCAAGAGTGTTGACTTCAAATTGATCCCTTCTCCCATTGCCCTCCCTTCCATCATCTCCCCCACTCTGCTTATCTGCTTTTCCATCACTTTCATGTATTGTAAGGTAGGTTTTCATACCAAAATGAGTGTGAATTTTATTCCTTCTTTTAGTCGAATGTGATAAGAGTAAACTTCATGGTTTTTTTTAGCTATCCTCTTTTCCCCTCCACTAAAAAGTCTCCTGCTTGCCTCTTCAATGAGAGATAATTTACCCCATTCCATTTCACCCTCTCTCTTCCAAATACATTTCTCTTATACATTTAACTTAATTTTTTAAAGATACGATCCCATCCTATTCAATTCAATCTGTGCTCTCTGTCTCTGTGTGTGCGTGCATGTGTGTACATATGTGAGTGGGTGTGTGTGTATGTGCGTGGGTAATCCCACCAACTACCCAGATACTGAAAAGTTACAACAGTTACAAATATTGTATTTCCATGTAGGAATGTAAACAGTTTAACTTTGGTGGGTCCTTTATGACTTCTCTTTGCTGTTTACTTTCTCATGCTTCTTCTCATTCTTGTGTTTGAAAATCAAATTTTTTTTCAGCTCTGGTCTTTTCATCAAATATGCTTGAAAGTACTCAATGTCATTGAAAGACCATATTTTCCCCTGAAGTATTATACTCAGTTTTGCTGAGTAGGTGATTCTTGGTTTTAGTCCTAGTTCCCTTGACTTCTGGAAAATCGTATTTCATGACCCCCGATCCCTTAATGTAGAAGCTGCTAGACCTTGTATTATCCTGATTTTATTTTCACAATACTGGAATTGTTTCTTTCTAGCTGCTTGCAATATTTTCTCCTTGACCTGGGAACTCTGGAATTTGGCCACAATATTGCTAGGAGTTTCTCTTTATGGATCTCTTTCAGGTGGTGATGGGTGGATTCCTTGAATACTTATTTTGCCCTCTGGTTCTAGAATATCAGGAGAGTTTTCCTTGATAATTTCATGAAAGATGATGTCTAGGCTCTTTTTTTGATCATGGCTTTCAGGTAGTCCCATAATTTTTAAATTGTCTCTCCTGGATCTCTTTTCCAGGTCAGTTGTTTTTCCAATGAGATATTTCACATTCTCTTCCATTTTTTCATTCTTTTGGCCTTCCTTTGTGATTTCTTGCTTTCTCATGAAGTCATTAGCATCTATCTGTTCTATTCTAATTTTGAGAGAACTATTTTCTTCAGTGAGCTTTTGAACCTCTTTTTCCATTTGGTTAATTCTGCTTTTGACAGCATTCTTCTCCTCATTGGCTTTTTGAATCTCCTTTGCCAATTGAGTTAACTCTATTTTTCAAGGTGCTATTTTCTTCAGCATTTTTTGGGTCTCCTTTATCAAGGTATTGACCCGTATTTCATGCTTTTCTTGCATCTCTCTCATTTCTCTTCCCAGTTTTTCCTCCACCTCTCTAACTTGATTTTCAAAATCCTTTTTGAGCTCTTCCATGGCCTGAGCCCATTGGATATCTATTTCAGATGTTTGGGATACAGAGTCCTTGACTCCTATGTCTTTACCTGATGGTAAGCATTGGTCTTCTTCGTCAGAGAGGAATGGCGGAATCCTCTGGTCACCAAGAAAATAACCTTCTATGGTCTTTTTTCCCCCCTTTTCTGGAGATCTTCCCAGCCAGTTACTTGACTTCTGAGATTCCTCTCCGCCCCTGGCTAGATCTGCCCAGCTAGTGCTTGGGGTCTGAGATTCAAATGCTGCTCCCCAGCCGCAGGGCTTCCAGCTGCGGACCTGGCTGCTATTCACTGTGAGCTTAGTTCTGGTGCTCAGGTTGGGGCAGGGCTGCCTCCCAGGCTCAGTTCCCTCAGAGGGTTTATGTGGAGACCTTCAGTAATGGATCTGAGCTCCTGCCAGCTTGGGGAGCCCGGGTCTGCTGCTGTCCCTGTCTCTGCTGCTGCCTCTAGAGGGGGCTTGCGTTATGGAGATACCCTGCTCCCCTCTTGGCCATGCCAGAAGTCTTTCCCAATGACCTGTAGTGCCTGTGGGTGGAGGGAACCTTCGCGGCCACTGGAGATTCTATCCCTGAAGCCTGCTCGGATCCGCTCCTCTCTTTTCCACGTGGCCAGGGCAGGGCTGGGCTCTGCTCCTGTCCAATGTGCGATGGACGTTTGGGATCGGTTTTTCAGGGTTCTCTGGAAGAGAAATCTCCTCCACTCTGTTGCTGTGCAGCTTCCACTGCTCCAGAATTTGTTGGGAGATCATCCTTGTAGGTAATTTATGGGCTGTGGGTTCGGAGCTAGCTTCTGTGAATCTTTCTACTCTGCTCCACACACATTCTTTGTATATGTTCTGACAAATGTAATTGTCAGGGATTGAAATTAAAAAAGATGTTGAAATAGTACTTCATGTCCATCAAATATGTAAATACATTTTAAAATATATAAATGCATTTGAAATACAAAATTCAGGTTTGTCTGAAGTGAAGAAAAATAGATATCTTCTTTGGCTTATAATGAAATTAGAAACATGTAGAAAAAATTATTAAATGATGTGGATTATTCTATTGTTGGCAATATATACATTGAAGATGGACAGAGCGAAGATGGTGGAGTAGAAAGACTCACATTTGCTAGCTCCGAACCCACAGCCCATGGATTTCCTCTAAAAAGAACTCCTGACAAATTCAGGAACAGTGGAAGCCGCGCAGAAACACAGTGAAGGAGATTTCCGTTGCAGAGAGCCCTGAAAAACTGACCCCAGGGGTCCATCGAGCCCTGGACGGGAGCGGAGTCCTGTCCTGCCCTGCTCTGGTGCGTGGCACTGAGAGGAGCGAGCAGATCCAAGCAGGCTTCAGGGATCATAATCTCCGGTGGCCATGAAGGTCCCTCCACCCACAGATTCACAGGTCAGTGAGAGAGACAGGCTGAGAGGGGAGCAGGGTATCTCCGGGACCCGGACCCCCTCGGGAGGCAGCCACTGCGTCAGAGGCAGAGGCATCTCAGCCAGAGGCTCCCAGAGCAGGCAGGAGCTCAACAGCAGCTCCATTACAAAAGGTCTCTGCATAAACCCCCTGAGGGAACTGGGCCTGGGAGGCGGCCCTGCCCCCACCTGAGAACCAACAGATAAGCTCCCATTGAATAGCACCCAGGCCTGCCGCCGAAAGCCCTGAGGCTGGGGAGCAGCATTTGAAGCTCAGACCCCAAGCACTAGCTGGGCTGACCTAGGCCTGGGGTGGAGAGGACTCTCAGAAGTCAAGTAACTGTCTGAGAGCATTTGAATCTCAGACCCCAAGCACTAGCTGGGCTGACCTAGGC
>CM053773.1:252586855-252606038 GCA_028658325.1 Potorous gilbertii
CTAGGTCTAAAACCAAGAATCACCTACCCAGCAAAACTGAGTATAATACTTCAGGGGAAAAACTAGTCTTTCAATGAAATAGAGGACTTTCCAACATTCTTGATGAAAAGACCAGAGTTGAAAAGAAAATTCGACTTTCAAACACAAGAATGGGAAGAACCATGAAAAGGTAAACAGCAAGGAGAAGTCACAAGGGACTTACCAAAGTTGAACTGTTTACAATCCTATATGGAAAGACAATATTTGTAACTCTTGAAATTTTTCAGTATCTGGGTAGTTGGTGGTATTACACACACACACATACACACAAGTACACATACACATGTACAGTCATGCACACACACATTCACACATGCACGCACACACAGAGACAGAGCCAAGTGAATTGAATAGGATGGGATCATATCTTAAAAGAAATGAAGGTAAACGGTGAGAGAGAAATGGAGTGGGAGGAGAGAGGGTGGAATGGAATGGGGTAAATTTTCTGTCATAGATGAGGCAGGCAGGAGTCTTCTTAATGAAGGGAAAAAGAGAGCTGAGAGAAAAAAAAAACATGATGTTTACTCTCATTACATTTGACTAAAGGAAGGAATAAAATCCACAATCATTTTGGTATGAAAACCTGTCTTACAATACAGGAAATTGGGGGAGAAGGAGTTAAACAGAGTGGGGGGGAAGATGGAAGGGAGGGCAGTGGAAGGAGGGAGCAATTTGAAGTCAACACTCTTGGGGAGGGACAGGATCAAAAGAGAGAATAGAAACAATGGGGGACAGGATACAATGGAGGGAAATATAGTTAGTCTTACACAACACGACTATTGTGGATGTCATTTTCAAAACTACACAGATATGGCCTATATTGAATTCTCTGCCTTCTCAAAGGGAATGGGTGGGGAGGGAGGGATGGGGAGAAGGTGAAACTTAAAATTGTAGGACCAACTGTTGAGTATTGTTTTTGCTATTAGGAAATAAGAAATACAGGTAATGGGGAATAGAAAGCTATCTGGCCCTACATGACAAAAGAGAAGATGGGGTAAGGGAAGGGAGGGATGATAGAAGAGAGGGCAGATTGGTGATATGGGTAATTAGAATGTGCAGTGTATTGGGGAGGTGGGAGGGGACAAATGGGGAGAAAATTTTGGAACCCAAAATCTTGTGAAAATGAGTGTAAAAAGTTAAATAAATTTATTTAAAAAAAAAATATATATACATTGAAAACGTAATTTTAAAATAGCACCAAAAGAGATTTTATTTGAAGATTATTCATAGCCTTTCAGAATTCCAAATTTCCCGCATTTGAAAACATGGAAACCACCTCAATGTCCAAGAATAGAGCAATAATTGCATGAAATATGAGAATTTCATGTTGTGGGGGGGGGGAAATATAATATAATTAAGGGGGAAAAATGAAGAACTAAGAGTAATGAGGAATTTTTTTCATGAAAAACCTATAGGGAATATCCTGGGATCAGAAGGAAAGAATAAATATTATATAAATATAAAAATTGAATATATAATTGAAAAAGAAATCACAATGAATTTCCAAATAGGAACTCAAACTGACCAAGCTCATTCTAACATTATATCCTTATGTGTACTGCAAATATGATGTATGTAAGACATTAATTATGCAAAAATTATAAAGCCAGTTTAATTTGTTATGCAATATCCTTTACAAAAGAAATATAAAATGTTCAAAATTGCTGAAACTGTAAACTCAATCTTTCTCGCATCCAAATACACATTCTTCGTCTTATTTTCTCCAACCTATGATTATTATCATCTGTTATCTCCATTCTTGATTTTTCTCATCTATAAAATGAATAATGTGGACAGATTATTTCTAAGTTTCCTTTAAATAATGACTTTTCATGTATTATGTAATGATGTGTGTTCGATGTCTAAAATCATTAGGTTCTGAAGAGAAAACTACTTGTAACTGAATTGAATTGAGAAATAATTCTCCGAAGAGTTTTATAGTCTTCATATGTATGAAATGTAATTTAAAAGAACTATAAAAGGAGAACTGGATGATTACAAAGAATGAACATTTTGATATATTGTGTTCTATTTCTTACTAGTGATTAAAATTTAATTTATATATTATTCTTCATTATGACTAATTTAATCAGTAGAAGTAGTTTCCTTAAAAAAAAGCAGTCTTTGGGATGGAGCCAAGATAGTACAGTAGAAAGATGCATACACTTTAGTATTTTCCCCACAACCCACAAATACCTGTAAAAAATGACTCATAACAAATTCTAGAGCAGCAGAAGCAGCAGAACAACAGAATGAAAGAGGTTTCCAGGCTGGAAGGCTGACAGGAAAGGTCTATCTCATGGGATTTTGAGCAGAGCAGAGCTCCGTCTTGGCAGTGCAGCACTGGAAGGAACAGGACCTGAAAAGACCTCCAGGGCAGAGTTCCCAGCAGGGAGTGTCCCAGGTAACTCAATCTATAAGCCACAAAGAAAACTCCAAAGGTCAGTGTGGGAGGGCTTTCCCAGCTGGACAAGAGGGGAAAGGAATTCTTCCAGGCATAATCCCAAGCCATAGCAATAACAGACTGCAACCAACGGCAATGACTAGGAAGCAACCTTGGTCCATAATCCGGGCAGCCCAGTTTAAAATCTCTGGTGGTAGGGAGCAGCTGATCTAAACGTCAGCCCTGAGTGACTACTCGGCCCCCACGCAAAGCCCCAAGGAATTCAGCAGCTGAGTTGAATCTCAGCCTTGGAGAGAGGAGGGGCAATAAGATCAGCCTCTTGCAAAGAATTCAGAAGTCATGTAATTGACTGGGAAAATGCCAAGAAAAGGGAAAAAAGATGAGCTCATGGAAGGTTACTTTCTTGGTGAACAGGTGGCTCCTCCCATCCTTTCAATGATGAATAACAAGGCATACTATCACGGGGAGTCAGGGCCCCTGCCTTCGGTGCCTCCAAAGTGAACTTAAATTGGGCTCAGGCAATAGAAAAGCTTGAAAATCGAGCTAGCAGCTTGGTAAAGGAGAAATAAAAAAAATACTGAGGAAAATAACACCTTTAAAAAGAGGCTAACTCGATTGAGAAAAGAGGTTCAAGAAGCTGATGAGGAGAAGGAGGTTTTAAAAAGCAGAATTAGCCAAATGGAGGAGAATGTTCAAAGGCTTACTGAACAAAAAAGTTATTTAAAAATGAGAGTGGAGTTCAGTGAAGCTAATGACTATGTGATAAACCAAGAAGTTATGAAATAAAACCAAAAGATTAAAAAAAAAGAAGATAATTTGAAACATCTCATGGGAAAAAAACTGACCTGGAAAATATATCCAGGAGAGGGAATTTAAAATTTTGTAATTACCTGAAAATCATCAATAAAAAAGAGCATACACATTATCTTTCATAAAATTATCAAGGAAAACTGCCTTGATACTCTAGAACCAGAGGGCAAAATAAATATTGAAAGAATCCACCTCTTATCTCCTGAAAGAGATTTGAAAAGAAAAACTCCTGAGAGTTTCATAGCCAAATTCCAGAGTTCCTAGGTCAAGAAGAAAATATTGCAAGCAGCTAGAAAAACAATTTTAATATTGTGGAAATACAATCAGGGTAACGCAGGATCTGGCAACTTCTGGATTAAGGTATTAAATGGCTTGGAACATGATATTCCATAAGCCAAAGAACTGGGAGTAAAAGTAAGTATCACCTACTCAGCAAAACTGAGTATAATACTTCTGGGCAAAAATGGTCATACAATAATATAGAGGACTTTCAAGCATTCTTGATGAAAAGACCAGAACTGCATAGAAAATTTGACTTTCTACAGAGGAACGAAGAGAAGAATGAGCAGGTAAACAGGAAAGAGAAATAATGAAAGACTTTCTAAAGTTGAACTGTTTACATTCCTACATGGAAAGATAATATTTGAAACTCTTGAGACTTTTCTCAGTATTTGGGCAGTTGGAAAGTTTATGCACACATGTACATACATACATACACACACACACACACACACACACACACACATAGATAAAGAGCACAGGTTAAGTTGAATAAAAAGGGATAATACCTAAAAAAAGTAAAATTAAGCAGTGAGAGAGGAATATATTATGAGGAGAAAGGGAGAATTGGAATGCAGAAAGGGGAGAAGGAGTCAAGTGAGTTGATGAGGATGATAGAAGGGAGGCCAAGTGGGAGAAGGTAGGAATTAGAAGTAAACACTTTTGAGGAAGGACAATGTCAAATGAAAGAAGAGAACAAATATGGGCAGGATAGGATAGAGGTAAATATAGTTAGTCTTACATGATATGAGTATTATGGAAGTCTTCAGCAAAACTACACAGGGCCAGATGGATTTACAAGTGAATTATATCAAACCTTTAAAGAACTGTTAATTCCAGTATATATAGACTATTTTTGAAAGTTGGGGAAGAAGGAGTCCTCCCAAATTCTTGCTATGATAAGAATGTTGTTTTGATACTTAAATCAGGAAGAGACAAAACAGAGAAAGAAAATTATCAACAAATTTCTCTAATGAATATAGATGCAAAAATTTTAAATAACATTTTAGCAAAACTAATACAGCATCTTATCATGAGAATAATACATTTTGATCAGGTAGGATTCATACCAGGAATGCAGGCCTGGTTCAATATTAGGACAATTACTAGTATTATCGATCATATCAACAAGAAAACTATCAAAAACCACATGATTATCTCAATAGATGCAGAAAAAGCTTTTGACAAAGTACAACACGCATTCCTATTAAAAACACAGGTGAACATAGGAATTAAGGGAACTTTCCATAAAATAATAATCAGTATCTACCTAAAACCTTCAGCAAGCACTATATGCAATGGGGATAAGCTAGATACATTTCCAGTAAGATCAGGGGTGAGAAAAGGATGTCCATTACCACCACTATTATTCAATATGGTACTATAAATGTTAGCTGTAGCAATCAGATAAGATAAAGAAATTGAAGGAATAAGAATACGCGAAGAAGAAACTAAATTATCGCTCTTTGCCGATGATATACTTAGAGAATCCCAGAGATTCAAGTAAAAAACTACTTGAAATAATAAACAACTTTGGCAAAGTTACAGGTTACAAAATAAACCCGCACAAATCTTTTGCATTCCCAAAGTCCAATAGCAAGAGATAGAAAGAGAAATCCCATTTAAAGCAAGGGGAGACACTATGAAATAATTGGGAGTTTACCTTCCAAAACCAACCCAGGGACTATATGAACAAAATTACAAGACACTTTTCACACAAATAAAGTCATATTTAAGTAAGTGGAAAAACAGCAGTTGCTCATGGGTAGGCCGAGCTAATATAATAAAAAATATAATAAAAATGACAATTCCAGCTAAATAAATTTACTTATTTAGTGCCCTGCTAATTAAATTATCAGATAATTATTTTCTAGAGCTGGATAAAAGAATATCAAAGTTCATCAGAAAGAACAAAAGGTCCAGAATATCAAAGGGTCTAATGAAAAGAAATGCTGGGGAAGGTGGCCTAAAGCTACCAGATCTCAACTTGTACTATAAAGTAGCAATTATCAAAACCACTTGGTACTGGCTAAGAAATAGAAGGGTAGACAAGTGGAATAAACGTGGCACTCAAGACACAGTAGGCAAGGAATATACCAACCTCCTGTTTGATAAACCCAAGGACTGCAGCTTCTGGGATAAGAACTCACTGTTTGACTAAAATTGCAGGGAAAAGTGGATAACATTGTGGTGGAAACTAGCCATAGACCTATGCCTAACATCGTACACAAGAGTAAAGTCCAAATGGCTACACGATCTAGGTATAAAGGTTGATACCATGGACAAACTGGAGGAGCAAGGAGTAGTGTATTTATCAGATTTATCCAGAAGTGGAGATTTTTTTTTTTTGGTAAAGAAGAGTTAGAAAGCATTATGAAATGCAATATGGATAATTTTGATTACATTGAACTGAAAAGTTTTTCACAACCAAACCCAATGCAACCACAATTCGGGGAGATGTAAATTTGGAAAGAATGTTTACAGCTAAAGGCCTCATTTCTAGAATATATAGAGAATTGCTCCAAATATACAACTATACAATCATTCCCCAATTGATAATTGGTGAAAGGATATGAACAGGCAATTTTCAGAGGAAGAAATTAAAGGTATTTATAATCATATGAAAAAATGCTCTAAATCACTTTTGATTAGAGAGTTGCAAATCAAAACAACTCTGAGGTACCACACCACACCTATAAGTTTGGCAAACATGACAGAACAGGAAAATGTTAAATGTTGGAGAAGATGTGGGAGAAATGGAACACTAATTCATTGTTGGTGGAGCTGTGAGCTCATCCAACCATTCTGGAGAGTGGTTTGGAACTAGGCCCAAAGAGACCCAAAAATGTCCATACCATTTGACGCAGCAATATTGGTTCTAGGACTGTATCTCCAAGAGATCATAAAAATGGGAAAGGATCCCACCTGTACAAAAATGTTTATAGAAGCACTCTTTGTAGTTGCCAAAACCTGGAAATCAAGGGGATGCCCATCAATTGGGAAATGGCTGAATAAATTATTGTATACGAATGTAATGGAATACTATTGTGCCATAAAAATTGATGAACAAGAAGACTTCAGGGAGGCCTGAAAGGACTTATATGATCTGATGCTGAGCGAAACGAGCAGAAACAGGAGAATTTTGTGCCCAGCAACGACCACAGTGTGCGAGAGTTTTTTTATGATAAACTTGAAACTTTGTAATAACGCAAGAACTTAAAAAATTTTTTCCCATGATTTTCTAAGGCAAAATACCTTCCACACTCAGAGAAACAGCTATGAAATTCATTCTCAGATTGTAGCATATCATGTGTGTGTGTGTGTGTGTGTATGTGTGTGTGTGTGTTATGTTTTGAATTGTTTTATGATTTCTTCCATTTATTTTAGTTTGTCTGCAGAGCATGACTATAATGAAAATTATATATAAGAAGTATTCAATAGGAAAGTATATGTAGATCCTATATAGAATTTTATACCATGTGGGAGAGGAAGGGAGTGGTTGGGGGATAAAAAATCTAAGTTTTATGGTGGTGATTGTAGAACATTAAAAAAAAAAGCAAACAACAAAACAAAACACACATACATAGCCCATATTGAATTGCTTGCCTTCTCAGTGGAGATGAGTGGGGAGCAGGAAGGCAGAGAAATTGGAATTCAAAGTATTCGAAAAGAAGGTTGAAAACTATTTTTGCATATAACTGGGAAATCAGGAATACAGGTAATGGCGTATAGAAATCTATCTTGCCCTGTAAGAAAAGAGAGATGATGGGGATAAGGGAAGGGAGGGGTATGATGGAAGGGAGGGGAAATTGAGGGAAGGAGCGATCAGAATGCAAGGCGTTATGGCATGGGAGTGGGGAGAGATGAGGAGAAAATTTCAAACTCAAAATTTTGTGGAAATGAATGTCGAAAACTAAAAATAAATAAAAATTCTTTAATCAATCAGACAAAAAGGAAAAGTAAATGCAATCCTTCAGTCTTAGGTCAAAGTTTTACCTCAATGAAAAAAGCTATCTTTTTTCCTGTCAGTCATAAGTAACCATATTTTGTTTAAAATCTTAGTCATTAACAAAGTTTTTAATGAAATACCTCAAAATGCATTTGTGAAGATTAAAATATGAATTAAAATATGCAACTCCATAGATTTATAATTGCCTACCTGGCCCAGAAATATTTATGTTTAAATATTATTTTTTTAACATGTCTCCAGTTGTGTGCATTCCCTAAAACTTCCCTTTAAGCCTGGACTCTTTACAATATTTATCAATGACTGAGTTAAAGATGTAGATAATATATTCAACAAATTTGTAAATAATATACACATATGTGTATGTATAATTGTATATGTTCATGCACAAGTTCATAGAACATTCTAATTGACATTTTAGATGTAGAAATACGCCCATTATGTCAACGTGAATACTTCTTTTCAAAGTAAAGTTCAAGTTTTCCATTTTCTGTGAAAATATGACTTTTTCTGACCGTCCAAAATCCAGGTATTCTCTTCTTTCTCTAAATTTCTAGAAAATTTGCCTTTTGTACTACGTATTTGAAATATATTGCTTAGTATCTTATATTCTTAGTTAATTACATTAATGTTAATAGTTAAATTGTTAATACTATTACAGTGAGGATATGACCTTAAATTTACAACTTGCGTAAAGTCTTGCACATAACAGATGTTTAGTAGATGTTTATTAGTATAATAGACTGTTTTGAGGATAAGATTTCTGGATCACTGGTTAGATTAGTTATCCCAAAGTACTTACCTTCCAATGAAGTTTTAATCTCTAAATTTTTAGATTAATTATTTGTGTTAATTCATTATCTTTTTGATAGCTTAGAAATTATAAATTAATTTGCCACAAATCATTAATGCAGACAATTTTTTATCATATTTTATAATTTTGAATCTGCTTGATAAGTACTGAGAAAATGAAAAAGGTATTTATGAAAATTATAATAACAGTCAATTGTTAATATCGTGAGCTTATCTGAGACACTGGCAATAGAAGACTACTCAGGCAAACGGTGGAAGGAGCTATTACTATGTTTTTTTTTTTTAAACATGCAGCAGGCTTTGCGAAGAAGAGCAGTGTGGAAGGGAAATGCTATCCACTTCAAAATGTTATAAAATTTCATCCCAGCATGCGACATATTTTCTTTCTTTGAAAATTGTTTCACCAGTGAATCTAGGTAATATAATCCTAATATCTTCATTTACAAATTTAATTATACCGTTTTAAATCTCAGCCCCACACTTTTTATGCACCAACATGAAAGCCAGAAATGTGACATTACCTGTTGGAAGGAAGGATGGATAGGAAATGAATTTTAAGATGGAATTTGCATAAATTAATTTTCCAACATGGATCAAATGATTTCAATCCCTAGTAATTTAGTTGACTTATACATAAAATATAAGCAATAATAAATTCTTAGATTTCTATAACACTCATTATTTTCACTTCCAATTTGAAATAATTGATGTGAAAAGAAATAACAAAGTGCGAAACTACATATAATGAAATATATTATTTCTTAATTAACTTTTGCGACAGATATTCGCATCCTTCAAGTGCCATCTATTGAAATTCTATGTGAGCTCTGTCTCTTAAAATCTGACTTAAGGTGGTAGTTGTATAGGTGGAGATTAGATATATACAAGCGATACTGAAAGGGCTGAATCAACAAAACTTAGCAAATTAATGGCTATGAAAGACAATGAAACATCAAGAATGAATCTAATGTTCTAAATTTGACTTACCTAAAGAATGGTGAATGTTTTTAACCCTAACCCTAACCCTAACCCTAAAAATGCACTTAATTCTAAATACTACTTTCTCCCAACAACATGTAATTGGCTAATTTGATAAACGTGTCCTGTCTACCTTCATGTCATTGATAAATGGTTAAGTCAAGCCAAATCTGTAGAATTGTTTGCCAGGAATAACCTTTAAAAATGGCATTCAACATTTTCTTATGATGTATGATTTGGTTCTTTCAAACAGTTTTGAATCCCATTTCCTTCATATTAAAAAAAAAACAACTCATAAAAATATGTGGGAAATTTTAGTGAGTTAATTTTTTGTTCTAAAACTGAGGTCAGTGTTGTCTAAACTTAAGGATTTCTCTTCCATTATAATTTGAGTATCTCTGACAATAAAGGATATTATATTACTATAGCAAAGTTTCATTGTGACCCAGACTTCCTGGTATTGTGTTCATTATTCTCTTCCTTTTCTTTCTTCTTCCTTTTCTTGTTCTTCTCCTTGTTGGTTTTCTTCTTCTTCTTTTCTTCTTCTTTTCTTTCATATTGTTCTAGTTGTGGAATTAGGAAGGGATCTTAAAAGCCATTTATCCCACATATCTCCAATTTCACTTAGGTGAACTGAATTCCAGAAAATTTAAATGACTTCACCAAGATCATACAGGGAAACTTCAGATCTTTTGATTACTTTAGAACAGCTGTGACCACTTAAGGGAGGACTTTCATGCAGAATACTTCATGCCATAGTGGTATAACAAGATGCTGCACTGGTAAAAGAGGGTGGGGTTCAAAGTATTCTAAGGAGTTATTCTAAAGATTAATAAGGAAAATTAATAGAAATTAAATAAAATTATGTCTTTCATGGAAATAACATTTTGCCATTCACAGATGGCACCATGGATAGGGCACTGGGCCTGGAGTCACAAAGACCGGAGTCTAAATGAGCAAGTTATTGGCTGCATTACACTGAGCCACACATTTATCCGTTGTCTCTCTGTTTCCTCGGTTATAAAATAGGAATATAACTGCACCAACTGTATAGGGTTTTTGAAGATCAAATGGAATAACATTTGTAAAGCTCTTCTATTGTTCGTTTCTTATACTAGGAACTCAAGTAATGTTTTTCACTCTTTTTTCCCAGCTTCCTCTAACTTCATTTCTTTTCAAGGTCATTTTTTCTTGTCAGAGGAAAAAAAGAATGAAATAAATCATAATTTCTCTTCCTTCTGTCACAAATTATCATTTTCTAATCTACTGATAAGAGCAGGCCAATCTTTTCTTGATCTTTCTCAAAATATATGAAAGTGCCTCTTCCTCTGCTCCTTCTTATATTTATCAAATTAAACTCACTTTGTACTTGGGAACTTACTCTTCATAAAGCTCAGTTCTTGAAAATCTTATATTCTTGTTTGCATCACTTTTTTTCTACTTTGGACTCTGCACTCTTAAAAATAATAAGCTAAGTGTTTAAAATAATTCTTTCCTATACACCTCAGGCTCTTTTATCTCTTTGTAACTATTTTTTTTAAACATCTTTCAGGATTTCCTTGTCCTATTTGACTGAATTTTCTTCTTGAATATTAAACCATAGAATCCCCCCAATTATTTCCTTGATGCCTTTGCAATCTATGTTCCCTTACACTGTGAGTAGATTTGGATATTTGCCTTGTTCACCCTTATAGCATATTATCTGAGTCTTCAGAAGCAATTTAAAGGGAAAGCAGTAGAGAGGTTTTCTGCTGAAAAGCTGAGGTATGAAGAACCTTTTTACATTTCCCCAGTATTCATTTATATTTACTTCAAACAGCATTCACGATTTCCTTGCATGCAGCTATAGCCGATTGGCAATCTGAAAGATGCAATGTTTTGTAAAAAGTCTTTTCTTCTCTTCAATGAAGTAGCGCCTGAAATCCTGCCAAGTCACTACTTTACTGACATCTATCATGCTAAAATTTCTTAATCACCCACAAGATTTATATAATGCTGTCTTTGTCATTTGTCACCCTTTATATGGCAAATAATTGCTTGTGATTTATTTTCTTTATTTAAGATGAATAACAGTTCAAAGATCCCTTTCATTAGGAAAGGTTTTTATACTCCTCAGTGTTCTGTAATAGACAAAATCTGATTTGCAAAGAGATGTACTAATTTTGAAAACTGCAAATGACATCTGAGACAGGAAAGTCTCTGTTCTGTCAAGGATATGCCAGTAGGGTTCCCTCTCCATAGCCTCCACCAGCTCCACCAAACCAGCGCTCCTCCTTCTCCAGGCTGCATTTCCTTCTCACCCAGGTGAAAGAATTCTTTCATTGCCCTTTGAACCTGTCTTTGGTGTTTGTTGCTTGAGGAATCTGGGAACTATAGCTGCTGTCAGGGTTTCTACCCCAGGAGCCTGCTCTATTCCTTTTTTCTGCTAGTGCTGTGCAGCTGCAACTGGGCTGCCTAGTGAAATAGAACTTTCTTGTTGATCTTCCAGGCTGTCTTGGGCTGAAAATCTCTTTCACTCTGTCCATTTGTGGCTTCTAACGCTCTAGAATTTGTTTAGAGTCATTTTCCCAGGTATTTTATGGGATATGGGGGGAAGTTTCTACAGGTCCATCTTTCTACTCCCTCCCCCTTCCCCCCAGATTTTCTTATGACAATCTAAATGATCACACTTCAGTTTTCTGGTATGGTGCTTGTAGACCGTCTAGGTTTCATAAGAATATAACAATAAAGTCAGCACAATTTTCTCCGTAGACAATTAGTTTGGTAGGAAGCCTAAGAACTCTTCTATTTCCACATTCTTTCTGGTCGTCCCAAATGTAATTAGATCTGCCAATGTGTGTGTGTGTGTGTGTGTGTGTGTGTGTGTGTGTGTGTGTGTGTGAACCTCATCATCTCTGCGTATGTACCTAAAAAATGTATTTCCAAGGTAAGTGAATTTATCCACAGCATTTAAATTTTTTTTCTTTTGTTGAGGTTAGCATAGAGGTTGGGGCAGGGAGGTGTATTTGCGACTCATCAGCATAGAAATGGCAATTACATACATTGTAGCTGAGGACAGCCCAAAACAGAATGCTAATGGAGAACTTTACTTAGAGGATATGATTTAGAAAAAGATACAGCAAAAGAGATAGAGAAAAAGCTATCGGTAAAGAAGAAGCAGTAGAAAGCAGTGTCCCAAAAATCTAGAGATATCGGGATATCAGGGAAGAGAGGGTGAACAATCGTTACAAAGCCTTGAAAAGATGTTAAAGAGAATGAAGTTTGAGATAAGGTAATTGAATTTAGCAATTAAAAGATTATTAACTGCTTTGGAGATAGCAATTTTCATGGGATGTGGGGATGAGGGGTAATTAAAATGGGAAATTGGTTAGTGGGAGGTGTGGAATGAAATTTGAATGGTTATCTACAGGAGTTCATAGTCACTGTGATGTGAAGGTTATGACGAAGGGTGAGAATATTTATTGCTGAATGGAGGTCATCACTCTTCTCCTATTAAAAGCCAGGTAAATCAAGACATGGGAATCCTAAAGCGAAAGGGAGTCTTGTAATTCATATCAGAGATTCTCCACATCTCATTTTGGAGTTTGGGCTGGCAACTGGAGATGGAAGTTGTTTGTGCTGATACAGATGGAAGTAGTTGCTTTGAGGCAAATGGAAGACCCAAACTGAAACCTAGTAACTTTACCTTAGTGGGTACGCTGTCTACAGCAGGAGATGAAAAGCACAAAGCACTACACTCTTATTTCAGATCTAGACATTAACTATGAATTTAAGTTCTCAAGTTTTGATATAATATCTCTATCTAGATGTTGGTATAGCTACAACCATTTATTGATACATCCATATTTTGTCTATCTATCATTTGTCTACTTATCTATCTATCTATCTATCTATCATGTATCTATCATATCAAAACTAGGTTTATACATTTTGTCAGCACCAGAAGGTAAAAGTCGAATCAAATCCATGTAGTACCTGAAGGCTGAGGAAATAGGATTTTAAAGAGTCAAAAGATCCTCTTCTTTCCTGGCACAGTCATGACGAAAATTATGACATTCTTAATTATGCATTCACTATTGCATCTCTCTTCTTGTTTGGAAGATGGAGTGAAGAGTCCTGGGAAAGAACTTTAAATTTACTTTAAACATGGTGTTGCTTTGTTTTGTTCTTTTAATTTTAACACATTGCACGTTCAACTACACTATTAACTTTATGACAAGAAGGTTAAACATATATATATATATATATATATATATATATATATGATTATAATATAGTACAAATATATAATATAACAAAGCATATATAATTATAATAATATATGACATAATATATAGGTAATTTCTATAATACATAAATCTATATAATTACAATTATATAGGTAATTTCTATAATACATAAATCTATGTAATTACAATTTTGACAACAACCTTGCTTTTTGCAAGAGAGGAATCTTATAACAATACATGAATTATATGATGCAAGACCATTCCGCAAGTAAGGTGAAGGATTTATGTACTTTCCAATTTGTTTGAGTGGTCTGAACATTCTTAAGAGTGAGATTACTAAATTCAAAGTAGTTTGCCTGTGAAGGAGAAAGTAAAGGACATCACTGGGTTATTTCTAAGAAGCTTATAAATCTAGTATGTAAAAGAATCTCATGTCATCCAATCATTTCTTAATATATCTGATTGTATTCTATGCTAAGCAATTTTCTTCCTATATTGAAAGTAATGTTATGTAATAGTTTTATCCTGTGTTTTGTTTAATATAAGCAATTATACACAAAAGTGCTCTGTATTCTTTCTCTAATTTGCAGTATACTATCCAATTGTATTTTCCAAAAAAAACTATTTACTTAAATTTATGAATAAATATTTATTTCTTTGTCTCTTTTTCTATTTTGATAATATTTTAGGGATACTTGAATACTATAAATTACTTCTTTGAATATATTCTCAATATTCTTATATTTTTTCTCTATTATTTCTTGGGATTTTTTTTCCTAGTTGAGAAAATATTGTATGCTGAGTCACTTTTTCCTAGCCTTGAACATTCTAATAATACTTAAATTATCTCTCCTTGATCTATTTTTGTTCACTTTTAAGCATGTGAACTGTAATTCAATACCTTATTTTTCCAGTATTTTAATTTTAATTTATCTTCATTAGTCACAAAGCCTGCTGCTTATGTTTTCCCTATTGTACTTTGGAAGGAGTTTATTGCTTTCATATAATATTGTAATTTTCATTAAAATTATTTAACTATTTTTTCCAGTATTTCGTATAAAACTTAAATTTCTTTTCTAATTCTTCTTTCTAATATTTAAATTTTATTTACAAAATCATTTTTATTAAAACTTTTATTTCACTTTAAATTTTAAAATTCAGTTTCAAATTTAAATTTGACTAATTGATTTGATTTAAATTCATTTTCTCGTACAAGTTATATTGCCTTAAATTTACATTTTTTAAAAAAAATTAACTTAAAATTTCTCCTTTGAAAGTGTTTCCCTTTCACCCCATCAACTCTCCTGACTTCAAAAAGCGAAATATTTTGAAGCGTAGCCATAGTGAATCAAGACAATTCCCTACGTTGTCACTTTTCCAAAAGTCTTCTGTCTGAACATTTTCTACATCATCATTCTTGTATCCCTTTATTAATAGTTTATTCTCTCTCTCAAAAATATTGTTTGTTACAATATTGTTATATTCTAACTTCAATTTTAAAAGGGTTTTCTCTTGTGTCATGTGTTCTAGGAAATCTATTCGAACTATTTGAATAAATAGAAACTATTCAAATGTCAATATGTCTTTTCTCTTAAGGATTTGCTTAAGGATTTTTGCATAATTTTTTTCTGATTTTACCACTTTGGGGATCAGTGAGATAAGTCCTAAAGAACCCAATCTTTTAGTGTTTTTCAAAAGTTATTCATTTTTTCAAGAATTTCTTCTTATATTTAGTCTTTTTATTTGGAGCAGATTCTGCACAGTTTTGCAAATAATATTTTCTTGTTCTATGTTATATTCTCTGTGTTATTCTGAATGGAGGTCATTACTTTCTCAGTGTGTTGACAGGTTGTTCTTCAAGATTTTCACATGGTAGTTTGAGCTTGTAATTTCCAACCTTTCAGTGTATTCCAAATCTTAAGTGATATAGACTAAGACAGACTCTAGCAACTCCCCTACCGGCTTGAAATTTGCCAGCTTCTGACACAGATTTAGATCATTGTGTCCCAATAGCATGTTTATCATACATACCCACACACAAACACACACACACATACACACACATGTGGGCGATCAGAGAGAGAGAGAGAGAGAGAGAGAGAAGAGGAGAGGAGAGGAGAGAAAATTTTTTAAACAAAATTCCGATAGAAAAGACATTTTTCCAAAACTTATTGTTTAGAAAAACAATATATTTTTATTCCTTCTTAGTATTTTAGAGTATCTTAGTATTTTAGATCATAAACAAACAATTGTACAGTGGTTTCTTTGAATAACTTTAATCGATGAAATGGTTTAATTTATTTGTGAATTTTGTGAGCACTGTAATTAAATGAGTTGAAATACCCATTTCCAAAATTTGGCCATATTCACAAAAAATGATAACAGAAAGTCACATTAATTAGTAAACAATATGTCTCCAATTTATAAGGAATCTAGTAAAATGTAACCTAATCACACATTCTATAGTTTAGTTAGCCAATCAACATTTTAGTTTGAAAAAATACTTTTGATATTCTAATTTCAGTTTGGAAACATCAAGAAAAAGAAATAGGTTAGAAAGCTCTCTGAAATAGTTTAGCAGAATCTCTCAATAACCTCAGACTGTAGATGTAGTCATTGTCCTTTAAAGATATTGTTGCTGTCATCATATACATGCCTGTTACAGACGCTGCATGATTTTGGTCTAGATTATTGTGGTAATATACTCAGGGTGACCTCACATGTTTTTTGGAAGTAATCAGGGTTAAGTGACTTGTCCATGATCACCCAGCTAGTAAGTGTATGCATTTGAACTTAGGTCCCCTTGACTCCAAGGCAGATGTTCTATCCAATGCCCTATCTAGCTGCCCTAAACTTCCACTTATGGCGTAAGCTAATTCCTTTGGAAACAACAACCACAGCGACAAAACATATTTGTTCTTTGTTTACATGTAAACTTGTAAACATGCTTGCTAGCATGGAAGGATTTAGAGGAGAAATGCCAAAAGATTTAAGACAACTAGAAGGGAATGATAAAGTTTGAAAGGCATACAGAAAAAAAAGGGAAGAAAAACTTGGAAAATGATTCAGTATACAGTGATATGCAAGTTAAATTATTTTACTCTTTGCTCTGCACATTTATAAAATTGTTTTCTCACTGCTCCCATGAAATCCTTGTTCCTCAGGCTATATATCATGGGATTAAAGACTGGAGTCACAATTGTGTAGAATATAGAGAAGATCTTATCTGTTCTGTTTGAGTATGTGGATGTGGAGTCCAGATAAGCAATGAAACCAGAACCATAGAATAAGCATATGACTACAAGATGAGATGAACAAGTAGAGAAGGCTCTGGATCTTCCAGAGGTTGATGGAAGCTTCAGAATGCTGACAAGGATTCTGATGTAAGAAAAGAGTATCAATAGAAAGGGAATCAAAGCAAATAGGAAACAATCAATATAAATAAAGAACTCATTCCCAGAGGTATCTCCACATGCCAGTTTCATTAGTGGGGGCATATCACAAAAAACGTTATTGAGTTTGTTAGAACCACAGAAGGGCCTAGAGAAAATCCAGTATGTCTGCCCTATTAAGACTGGCATGGCAGTGACCCAAGAGCCAATCACCATCTGGACGCACATCTTGTGGTTCATGATTAGAGGATAGTAGAGGGGCTTACAAATTGCTACATAGCGATCATATGCCATCACTGCCAAGAGCAAACTCTCTGTCACTCCCAGAATGAGAAAAAAACACAGTTGTACAGCACATGACAGTAAAGAAATATTTCTTTTCTGTCTCCAAAGATTCATCAGCATTCTGGGAAGGATGACTGATGTGTAACAAATTTCCACAAAGGAGAAGTTTCCAAGGAAGTAATACATGGGTGTTTGGAGAGAGAGTTCAATATTGGTGATTACAATGATAAGGCCGTTCCCTAACAGGATACTTATATAGATGACTAAAAAAATAACAAATAAAAAACCTTGAAATTTGGGAAACTCAGAAAATCCCAAGAGAATAAATTCTTCCATGACAGTAACATTTTTGCCTGTAATTTTTTCTGTATATTCCATCTTTCAAATTAGTAATTCACAATAGAAAATCACTCGTTTCTCATTAGGACCTGGTTTCTGATTCTGCAAAGACAAGTGAACGGGTTAGATTAGATAATGACAAAGATAACTTTAAGATTATGAATTTTATTTTTTGAATACCTTCCAATTTGGACATTTCATGCTATAAAATCGTATACAGATATTGCACACTTTGTTGTACTTTATATCCTAACCTGCCTTCCCTCTATAGCAGTCAACGAATTATATTTAATATTCTCTTTTAAATTTGAAATAATATTATTTTTCATAGTCCTGATTTTCAATACTAATAATCTATGACATATATTTACAGATTCTTTATTTGTTAAACACATTATATTCAATGTTTGATATCCCTTCTACATGCTGATCTTTTTCCATATTTTTGAGTTATTAGATCATTTACAGTTCTAAATGCTCTGACTCTATCATTATACTCATTAATGTTGAGAAAAATCAGAACAAATTTAACTTTAAAGAATTCATTTTCTGACCTTATTCTCAATAAGGACTCTTAGAAGATAGACTTGGTGTAGAAAGCATAATTTATTTACACTACAAAAAGTTTTTGATATGAAATATTTTAGAATGGAAACATACACATCAGAGAATGACACAATTTTCTACTTAATTCATTCTGTTCTTTATTAATTTTTATAATCAAATCTAGTTAGGCAAACACTTTTGGTTCTGATCTGACACTCTATGTCTAATGGAAATAAATTTCCCACTGATCAAAGTTCTTTGTGGAAGGTCTTGAATTTCAAGTAACCTGGGGAAATATATCTCCCAGATCTCTAAGTCTTTTGAGTCATTGGAAGGCAGAATGCTAAACAAGCCCAGGTAAGTACCAATTCATTGAAGCATTGAAATCTGGTAAAGATTCAGATCCTAAGATTAGATGGATGATGTTCTATGAAAATGACTATGGCTTTAGATATGAAATCTATACCAGAATTGTCTGTGGTATAGAACACAATGTTCATTAGTATGGTAGAAAGAGAAGTAGTTATAGAAAATAGAACATCAGTTCTGTTGGATACATGGATCAGAGAGTCATAAGGCACCACCTCCACTTCAATCTAAACTAAATAGAAAAAGAAAAATAATTCTGCAATGATCTCTCTGCCCTATTCTCATCCTTGGTAAGTTGACAGTGTTTAGTAATAAAATGCTAGTGGGACAAGGAAAATATTTTAAAGAAAATTCCTCATTTTGTGGAAATATTTAACAAACTTGGTTAAATTTTTCTATAGACAGCCTGCATTTGGGTTGTTGGTAGCTTCTCACTTGGTGCTTATATGTAAGTTAGTCATTTTATAGGAGAAATGTGTTTCCCAAAACGCTTAATATCTGAAGGAAAATATGGGACTGAGCAGGTAATCTGCCCGGATTTCCCCACATATGAAGAGTCCTTTTGAACTTCTTTCTTCATATTAAAAATAACATCATTCTTTCTAAGTCTAAGCAAAGAATCATTTACCAAAATAAATTTTGTCCTTTATATCTCATAGTCATTGTTCGTGCCTTGTTTAATCATTTATAAATAAATACATCTGGGTAGCAATAAAGATAATGATAGAGTAGG
>CM053773.1:252606538-252628441 GCA_028658325.1 Potorous gilbertii
GCGTGTGTGTGTATGTGTGTGTGTAATCCCACCAACTACCCAGATACTGAAATGTTTCAGGAGTTACAAATATTGTCTTTCCATATAGGAATGTAAACAGTTCAACTTTAGTAAGTCCCTTATGACTTCTCTTTGCTTTTTACTTTTTTCATTCTTCTTCTCATTCTTGTGTTTGAAAGTCAAATTTTCTTTTCAACACATGTGCATCCCTGATACTCATAAAAGGGATATATGGGTCCATAACATTTTCTGTTTCTTTTGTGGAGAGTACACTGAAGTCCCAGACAACTCCCAAATATCAAACTCATTCCGTGAGACCCCCAATTTTGCAAGGCCAGAGACAACATCCACTGTTGCTCCCCATGATGTAAGACAGGGAGTCAACCATTCTACAGCTATCCCCTCACCCCCACAAGTCAAGAGCCCCAACAAGCCAAACTCTACCTCGTACCACTGAACACAGAGAAATCTTGAATCCTGAGGGAGCAGCCAGATCAGTTGAACCAGTGACTGGAGGTACATCTTTTCCTCCTAGTGTTAGAAGATATCCTAGACTGCATCTCACTTGCAAACAGGCAGCCGCCTAATAATATGACCTCCATAACCACCCCTTTGTTTGAGATGAGTTGGGGTAGGGGGCAATGGTGCTAGGGCAACTTTTCCTGCTGAGATCTCAGCTAACCTTCAGGCAAGCCCTGCTGGAGTGTCCAGCACCAGGTCACATGATATTCCACTCTGCACCACACACTCTTTTCCATGGGGTTGAGACTTGGAGCAGAAACAGTCTTGTATTCGGCATCAACAATGGCAAGTCATAATAGCTTTAGTAGCAGTAGCTCTGTGACTCCTATAGGAGATAAAATTGACAGCAGCACATTTTCTTGTACATTTGATGCCATATCTCTTGCCATGACTGGAATGGCTAACACATCTACTTGGCCAACAATTCACTATTCTGCTTGCCCTCATGGGATCATATTACTAGAACTTGAAAGGAATTTAGTTGTCTAGTACAAATATTTTAAAGTAGAGAAATATCTAAAGTAGATGTGAACCTTTGACCTAAGACTCACATGGATAAGAATTAGAGGTGTAGATTGAATCATATTCCTTTGAAATTCTTCCTGAAATGTAGTACCCAGATTTTCCTGTCTCATTGCTTTCTCCAGTGAAGCCTGTGGGGTAAAGCAACTCTGGAGAATTATTGGCAAGAGCTTGGACAGGTGTCGATCAGTTGGTTTAGCTTAACTTAATTTTCATTTGCTATCTTTTTGCAAGGCAATTGGGGTTAAGTGCCTTTGCTAGGATCACATGGCTAGTGTCAAATATCTGAGGCTGGATTTCACTCAGGTCCTCCTCATTTCAGAACCAGTGCTCTATCCACTGAACCATCTAGATGCCCCTGAGTCTAACTGTCTATCCTAATTCATTACTCTGCCATAGATATCAATAGAATTAAAAATAGATATCAGTACCTTCTCCTCTTATCTCTGTTCTGTAAGTCTCCCTGGGATCTGCATGAGTCAAAAATGAATCTTGTCATGGGTCAGGTTCACTTACATGAGTGCCTCACAGACAAATGTGGCCACGGTAAGGCTGGCATAGCAGTGTGTAGCAGTCTCTGATGGAATCCTTAGACTCTAGGTAAGACTTATCTAGGAACTGAAGCTCAACTAATGAATGCAGGAGAAAGTGAAGTGTAGAGGTTTGAAAGATGTCTTGAATATAGAAGGGGCCGTATTAAGAGGCAATGAAAATCTGTCTAAATGACAGCAGTTTTCGCCCATCAACACTTAGGCACACTTCCACCAACTGCCAGCTAATTTCCATGGGCCCAGGATTCTCTCCCTGAAATACAGTGACATTGAATAATGTCAGTGGATCTGACCTGAAAAGAGACTCAACAGAGTCCACCAGCATCACGAAGACTGTCTCTATTGTGAGAGATTCCATTTCTGACACGACAACAGAGGTAATCATCATGGAGACAACTCCAGGTACAAGAGCCATTGAAACTCCACCTTCTCACTGTGGCCACCATCAGAGTTGGTCTCAGAAACACAGAAGAATCAGGTACTCTCCCACAGAAGCCTCAACACCACCTGGAACATCTCCTGGAGATACCTTGGGCACTGAAAGCTCCATACTGTCTCTGCCTCCAGTACAGGCCACAGCCAGCTCAAGCTCCAGTGGTCCCTTTAAAGATCAGTACAGTTGGGACAATTTCTTCTACGTTCCCTGGGGACATACTTCTATCAAAATATCCCCTAGAAAGAGTCGTACCACCATCCAGGCTGCATGGCCCACTGCAGTTTATTCTTCCTATGTCTCTGTCTGAGTGATAGGAACTGAAATCAGGCCCATTTTTTTTCTCTACCTTCAACTCCTACAGCCATCAGTGCCGTGGGAGTTGGGTCAAACCCAGATATGTCTATGATGTGAACCAGGCAAGAGAAAGGATCAGTGCCCTGTCCTCCATTGCTCCAGAATCATCCCAACATCTGCTAGAAAAGACATGAAAAATTTCTTGGTGTCTACAGAAAAGTCAATGGAGGGTAAAATAGTGGGCAACAGTTCCCTTGAGACCACAAGATACTCCAAGATATGCAGTCCCCAGGTCCAGGATTAACTTGTTTGGCCTGACAGGACCTCCACCTCTTCTCTGCCCAGCCTCAGTGAAGAGACCAGCTACTCCAGGACTTTCCTTTCGCTCTCTAAAGGGAGTATGATGAGCTCAGAAAATACCACCTGTACTGCTTATGACAGAATTCACATAACCCACACCTTCTGAGAAGTGTTCTTCTTCTGTTACACCAGTGACTAAATGCAGTGCTGGTTCTGCCTCCTCCACCAGCACCGTAAAAGTGCTAGAAGAGGATGCACAGCTCTCAGAGTCCATCAAAATTGCATCATGGATTTCTCTCCTGATGAGCTAACAGCTGGCCTCTTGACAAGTCAGTCCTGTGGGGGGTTGAAGTAAATACCTGATAATATGGAGATAATCAATGAAGGAAGGGCACTAGAATTAATAGGGATCACTTAAGAATCAAGGGCGCCATGTCTATTAAGATCACACCTTCCTATAGACAGGAAGAGGATACCTTTCTATAGGAAAGGGAAGGCTTAACAGGGGCTTGAAGGAATTGAGGAAAATGAGGAGGAAAAGGACTCCAGGGATGGGAGATAGTCAGTGAAAATGTGCTGAATTGAGAGATGGTAGCAATGCAAAGAAGAGAAGGCCAGTGTCACTGGGGGAAAGGAGGAATAAAATGCAAGAAGATTGGCAAATAAAAGGAAGGGCAGGTTCTGAATGACTCTGAATGCCAACTAGCATTTTCTATTTGATTCTTGAGGTAACGGAAAGCCATTATATTTCATTGAATGGTAAATGATGTAGTCAGACTTGGGCTTTAGGAAAATCATTTTGGTGGCTAAGTGGAGGATGGACAAGAGTGTCTTATGAAAAGAAAACTAACCATAAGGCTACTGCAACAGTACAGGAATGAGGTGATGCGGGCTTGTACCAGGATGATGATAGGGTCATATGAGTAAAGAAGCATATATGAGAAGTGTTAGGAGAGCAAAATCTATATTCCTCACCAACAGATTGGACATAGGGTTGAGAGTAAAAGTGAGTAGTCAAGGTTGATGTCTTGGGCTTTGAACCTGGGTGATTGGGAGGGTGGTGATAGCCTGAAATTGGGAAGTTGAGATGAAATGAAGATTTTTGGGGAAAGACGATGAGTACAGTTTTGAACGTGTTGTGTTTCAAATGTGTACAAGACACCCAATTCAAGATTTCTAACAGGCAGTTGTCCAAGAGGAGTAATGAGATTGGAAGTCACTAGAGAGGCTATGGGTAAATCATCCATTCTCAGAATGGATTCCCAGGAGCTTAAAATATCACTAAATCTCCTAGAAAAAGGAAAAAAGAGGGCCCAAGTCAGAGCCCTAAGGTGCTACAACCAAAATTAGCATTGATGACTTGGGTGAGAATCTAGTAAAAGAGAGAGGATTCAGGCAGAGAACCAGGAGAGTACTGTCATAAAAATCTAAAGTGAAGAGAGCATCGATGAAAATAGGAGAATGGAATGGAAGGCTACAGAGAGATGAAGAAAAATGAGGAGTGAGAAAAGGCTATTTCTTTTTGCAAAGAAGAGTTTTATCGTAACATTAGAGAGGATAATTTCATTTAATTGAATAAAACTGGCAAACTGTAGAGATAAAATTGAGTGAGAGGAAGGGAGTTGGAAACATCTTTTGTAAACAGCTATCTCAATGACCTGGAAGAGTAAAAGGAAGAACTAAGAACTGAGGAAGAATACTATCAGGGAAAGAATGAAAAACTGAAGGTTTTTTTTGGTGGGCATTCATTTTTTGCAGATGGGTTAGTAAGGAAATAGCCAGTAGAGAAGCAGAGATTGAATATACATGAGAGAATTGGACAATGAAGGAACACTGCTATGGGAAGGATGAAGAAACCACATATTTTGGAGTTTACAATCGGAACATGTGGAGATGATATATTGTGCTTTGTACTCCATGACTGTGATATGTGCACTCATTTGTTGTTACAGTTAGTGAAGTTAGTGTACTATCTGCCACACATGTTCCACATCACAGAGCATCAGGAGGCATGGCGGTACTGTCTAGTGGCCCATTGACACCCACGTCCACTGTAAGGCCTGTGAGTAAGAAAGTGCTTCTTGTCTTTGTCTTGTGCTTCCTGGATACTTATCTTCCAGTTTTGAGAAAAGGTAGGAATCCATCTTCATAGTCTAATAACAGGACACTGATGGGGAGTGAGGGTGTTGTAACTGGACTACAAGTCTGTGCAGTTTCATCTGCCGCATTCCTTTCTATCTTGAAGTATGTTGTAAGGACAGCCTTTGGATGAAGTAGTGCTGGGGCATTCTATATATTTCTTGTATTCCCTTCCATGTCTACCTGCTATTTGCCCTGTTAAAGTCCACTATGGGAGAACAGTTTCCTGTGGTCCCTCAAAAATCAGAACAAAGGGGGCTATTTCTTCTACATTCCCTGCAGACATACCTGTATCAGATACATCTCCAGAGAGAGTCCCAGCACCAACCTGACTCCATGGCCCACTAAAGTTGATTCTTTCATACCACCATCTCAACCCCACTTTTTCTCTCTTCTCAACTCCTACACCCATGAAGGCTGCAGAAATGAGGCCAAGCCTAGATCTTCCTATGAGAAAAAGCATCCTGGAGAAGCAGGATGTCTATATAATAACAGAACCAGGCTCAGCTCCCCTGTCCTCTACTGTTCCCAACATACTTCCTACATCTGATGGAGGGGACACAAGCATTTTCTTGCAGTCTACAGAAGGACCAACAGAGGCTAAAACAGTGTCCAGCACCTTCCCAAATACCTGGAGTCACTACCAGAGAGAACATGTACTTTACAAACCAAGGAGTACCTGCCAGGACCTCTACCTCTTCTCTGAGCCATCTAAGTGAAGGACCCAACCACTTAAAGTCTTTCTCCTAACGTTCTGTGGGAAACATGACTAAGCTTGGCTATGACTGAAGCCCAGAAAAGCCCAGATGAACCTTCTCCAGAAGAGCTCACAGAGTCCACACCCCCTGAGGGAGGCACTGCCTCTGTTGCACCAGTGACTGACTTCAGAACTAGGGGACAGTGGAAATTGACATGGTAGTTTGACCTCTAGCAGCACATCAGTGTGGGAGATGATCAGACCATGTAGTTCTGCAGCATCAGAAGCTGGCACACTCATCCCAGGGGTGTTTCTTCCACCTGAGAGCACAGCTGACTCCATTTCAAGTCCTTTGTGAGGGTCTAGGCCAGAGCCAGCTGTCTACATGACTATATCTCATACCCCAAGTACTACAGGTCTCAGGCTTGAAGGAGAAACAAACTCATCCTTGATTTTCCCTTCACCAGTACCTGCTGTCTCCATTACCATCATTGCTGGGCCACTGCCTGGAATAAAAACAGAGATTCTCTGGACCTTGACCTCTGCTGAAACCACAGATTTCACCAGGATTGGTACATATTATGTCCACTTTGCCACAGACCTTCTCTCCTTTGTCTCCAGTCACCTTCTCTGAGGATACTTACAAGTCCAAGGCCATGAGCTTGAATATTCCTGGAATTGAAAGCCTAAGTGTCATCCTCAGCAGCAGGGTCACAGACATGGTCTCTCTTAGTCATAAGACCACTCCCATCCAAGAGTTTCTTGGTATAGTGGGAGAAAGTAGCACAGGTGCTTCACTGATCACTTCATTACCTGGACTTCACATGTCCTCAGCTGCTCTTATGGGAGAGGTACCAAGGAGGTTAGGTACCACTCCTGGCTCAATTCCACTGGTGATTGGAGCCGACAATCTCCAGGCCTGATTGGAGACTTAGAGAGGACCTCAACTCTCCCATTGGCCACAATGGAGCAACGTCCCTATTATCATAGTCAAGATGACTGGGGATATCTCTATGACTACTACAGAGCACAGCACAGAACCTCCAGTGAACTAAGCACTGCTCTGTATCACTAGCACCAGTTACATGGTTTTCTTTAGACAAAGCACAGGTTCCCCCTCATCTACTAAAGCTGAGGTCAGTTATCTCACCACCACTGAGACAGATACCATCCCTGCCTGCCCAAGGACACTATCTTCTTCAACTCCTCTAAACTTAACTGAAGTTATTCCCTTCACAGTGAACATTAGCTCAACTGCCCCAAAGTATGATACCGTAAGTTTCACCTTTATCACCAAAATCCCAGATATTGGCCCTCTCTGTCCTGTAGTCACTAAGCTCCCAAGTAGAATGTCAGAGAAAACAAATGAACCATTGACCACCACGACTACTGAAGATGAACTATTCTCAAGCACTAATCCTGGATGTATCACCTCAGTTCCTCCAGGGCCCAACACAGGAGCTGAAGTGAGCTCAGCCATAACTCCTCCTTCAATTACAGAAGAAATTCCAAAAATATCTGAGGCCATGCTGACTGCCAGAGACATAAGCCCTTCCTCCACTTGGCAGGAGGTCGGAGGGGGGGTATCACAGTGACTCCTGTCCATATTAGATCAGGTTCAAGTGTGGCTGTTGTGTCCCAATCTATCCTCTCTGAAATTTAAAGTTCATTAATCTTCATCAAAACCCCATAGGAGATTGACTCAAAATATCCATTGTCTTGTACTGCAACAGCGGTCACTAACACAGTCACTGTAACAGATTCCTCTCTGATCTCAGGGTTGGAGAAAGGCCAGGCTTCCAAAGATGCCATCTCATGAACAGAACCCAGCTTGTTTTACCCTTCAGAAAATCTCATGACACATGACACTAGTCCTGAAAGGGGAACACATGCTGGCCAAGCACTGTCCGCTGGGCCAAGTGAGCAATTGCTTGAAACAAGCACCAGTGCTGCTACTTTTCTTTTCAAAATGCCTCCTGTTCCAGCACCACAGAAAACAATGCAAGGGCTTGAAAATCAAAGCATTTCTACTCTGGATGGTGAAACTGCCCTAGCGATGGGCACTGGCCTTATTGGGACCTTTATCTCTCCATTGTCAAAAGTCACAGCCTCTATCAGCAAGGATATGGAAACTGTGCAATTCAGCTCTTCAGGTAGCCAGCCTTCAAGGAATTTACATTCTAATGGGGGAAACAAGACATATAAAGGAGTGACAGCCAGTGAGAGGCAACTGAGTTATGAATCATGCAGGAATAGTGCCTGGGGAACCAATGGAATACATGGACATATGACATTAGAGAAAAATGACAGAGAGGATTTAGTCACTGAGGGATGAAAGTATACTCATGTACAAGAAAAGATAGAGTAAAATGAAGCAAGAATTTAATGAAAAACTAGATGAGGAGAGTGATACAATAATGGGGACCATGGAAGTCCAGAGCAGACTTACTAGGGACTAAGCTTGAATCCTGCACGAGTAGTCTTTGGTTTGGTCACCAGGACAGTAATGAGGCATGAAAAGAAATGGCCAGAGTGTAGGTTCAAGGCCCAAGCAGGACTGATGAGAGTGATTTGCAGGATGAAGTGCCCATGATGTGCACTGGAGAGGAAAGTGAGCTTCAGGAGATTGGGTATTATCCCAAGGAATGAAAGAATCCCACTGAGAGGAAACGAATATCCCTGTGAGAATAACACCAAACCTGCCTAATCCTAAATACTAACCAACTTCTCTGCTTGTACAATTCTCCTCCAGGAGCACAGTTCATGGGTTAGTGAGTCTGATGTGACAAGCAAATCAAGAGAGTCTACCAGCATCCTCATGACTAGCTCCACAGGTAGAGATTCCATTTCAGAGACTGCAAGAAAGACAGTTACCATGGAAATCCCTCCAGGCTCAGCTCCCATTTAGGGTATACTTCTCATTGTGATCATGATCAGAAATGGACTTAGATCTGAGACACCCAGAGGATCAATAGATTTTCCCATAGAAACATAAGTTTCACCTGAGAGATGCTCTGGAGTGACCATGGTTTCTGCCATAAACCTCCCATGCTCCTTGACTCCAGCAGAGCCCATAGTCCGCCAAAGGCACTAATGGCATTAGATACTCAGGCAGGACCAGAGGCAGGTTCAGCTGCCTTGTCCTTCACTGCTCCCAGCACTGTCCCAACAGATGGTGAAGGGGACACAAGCCCTTTCTTGGTGTCTACAGAAGGACCAACAGAAGGTCAAATAGCGTCCAGCAGCTTCCCAGAGAACACAGACACTTCTGCAAGCACTCACAGAGAATACATACACTTTCCAAGCACATGAGTAAGCCATTGGCCTGACAGAACCTGCACTTCTTCTCTGCTCAGCCTAACTGAAGGACCCAGCTACCCAAGACTATGCCTTCAACCTCTTTAGGAAACCTGGGGAGTTAGGCTAGGAATGTGAAGAAATTCTCCAACTCATCGTTCATATGGTCTTTGACCATCCTCCTTTACATGGGAAGACATAGAATCCAATAGAAATCGACGTATGAAGAACCACTTAAACAACGTAAACAATCATTTAACAATGCGAATGTCAAGAACTACTAAGCAAATTTAACTGAATGCTATGAAATTCTAATGACCTTCTTGTCCATTTAGAAGAGATATTAAACTTTATTTCCCTCCCTTCATTGAAATGTTGAGGAACTATCAGTATGGAATATTGCATTTAATGTAAAAACTTTTTGATATATTGGCTAGTTGTGCTACACATTTTAAAATCTTTTATTCTAAGAGATGTCTCTAGAAGGGAGATGGATATATTTGAAGATAAATATGTAAAAAAATAAAATGTAAAGGCATTTATCACTAATTAATATAAAATGAAGCAATTTAAAGGAGATATTATGCTTAATTGCATGTCAATATATGAAGCAATTTTAGAGAAAGTCATGAATATTTGCAAAAATGTAACTTGTCCATATCAACAGGAGAGAAAATGAAATACTTAGCCACACCTTAATAAAGAAATTGAAATAGTTTTAAATGAGGTCCCTAAGAGGCACTCCCAGGATCACCTGGATTCACAAGTGAATTCTACCAATCATTAATATACCTAGCTCTAAAGATGCTCCCAAGAGTTGGTACTCTCCCACCTTGCCCAGTCATGGATCAAGCCCTCTAAAACAGAATCCCCCTAACTCTCTCTGCCAGTCTTACTGCACCTTCTTCCACACAACCAGGGCTCTTAATGAAACTCTACTTGTTGAGTTCATCCTTTGTTTTTGAAGGATTTGGACTCTGAGGTCTCTGAAGAACATCATAGAAACGACGTTTTGAATGAGAGAGGGCTCTGCAAGGTCACAAGCCTCACGTTTTTCTCCCAAGTCTTCTGGATCCAGTGACCGGATATTAATCATGATGACCAGAGATGGGCTGGGATGCAATGGGAGATGTTGGTCTTTTTTTGCTAAGTCCAGTCAGGTACTCTCTTAGAGAGAGGTTATGCAGATTTAATGAATAGGTCTCTTTAAGAAATAATTAGGGAATGGCCCCTTTAATGAGCAAAAGAAAATATGAATAAATCACACTGTAAGGAAACAGCAACAGTGAATACTGATAATCATTCTTAAACCAGGAAGGTTCAGAAAAATATTAAGTTGAGTTTGGGAAGGGACCTATTAATGTGCCATGTATGAGAGCACTTGGTTTAATGTTTGGGGAAAGAGAAAGAGAAGGAAGGAAGCAAGGAAGGAAAGAAGGAAGGAAAGAGAGAAAGAAAGACACAGAAAGACAGACAGAAAGAAAGGAAGAAAGAAAGAGAAAGAAAGAAAGAAAAAAGAAAGAGAGAAATGTGGCTCTTTGGCCATATTAGTTAGTGGCCCTCTGGCCATTCAAATTTGCCTTCATTTGGGGAGGAGAAGGAAGGGGTCTACAAAAGCGAGAAGATGTGCTGTGATACCTAGCTAGCTGCATCCTCATTCAGGCATCTAGGTCTACTTACAAGTCTGTGTTTGTCCTCGGTGTAAGAACACGACCATGTCATCAGAGAAATGATGACATGACTTGCAGTTGACTTTGCTTTGAACGAGGGAAGGCTGTATAACCTCATCAACCTCACTTTCTTCTTCTGAGCTTTCTGGGTCCAGTCACCAAATATTCATCAGGATGACTCGAGATTGCCCAGCATGAAATAGGTGACACACTGGGAGAACAAAAAAAGGCCAAAGACATTGCCTACCCTAAAAGGAGCTCACATTCCAACAGAGACCACATGCAAATAATCATATAGAAAGCAAGCTATGTACAGGATAAATAAGGAATGAAAAGAGAGGAAGCACCCTGATTAAGAGAGGTCTAGCTAGGGAACCATCCCTGAGTCCTTGTTTCCAAAGGTAAGCTCTTTCCAACCTCCTCCAGCACCTTTGTGTAGTGATTATGGTGTTCCTGATGAGGACACTGTTGCTGCAGAACCCTGCCTGGGTTCCCCTGATAGGGTCATCAGGTTGGACTCAAGTGGGTGTATAGAGATCGTCATCATGTCTTAGGAGGGTTAGGACATGGGCAAATCTCATCAGATCTGACCCATCTTAGATGGTCCTGGAGAATTCAACTGGGGGCTCGGTTGACTAAGGGACCCCTGGGGTGGGGAAGGAGGTTGCTGTAGGGCCAAGCCCTAGCGGTTGGTAGTTGTGGTAGACTGGCACCACTGGGGCAGGTTCAGTGGAGTCCATTGGACTGGGTGGGGCAGAACTGTCTCCAATCCATTCAAGGGGTAAGAGTGATCAACTCAGTTAGCATGCATGTAGGCTCTGGCATTTCAGTGCCTAGGTTGAGCCTATGGCTTGGGGAACTTGGAATGTTCATTGCTTGCCTGGTTCCCGTTTGTGTGTGGTTCACTGGGAGACCTCAGTTGTCTTCACAATCCACTGAAGAGGCAGATTGGAGGTGCTTCAAGGAGGCTGGTGACCCTGAAGCTGCCAAGGGAGCCAGAGACTGAGTGGGAGCCAGAGACTGAGTGGGAGGCAGCATGCTTCCCAGGTGCTTTGTGGTGGGGGATGGGAAATTTGGGAGTGTTATGGTGGGAGGCGGTATGGTGGGGGGCAAATTGGTGGGACAAGGGGCCAGGAGAATTGCCAACACTGGTCTGGGAGCTGCTGGGCACTTTGGCTGTTGTGCTGCTGCTCTGCTATGTCGTTCACCTCTGGGCATTCTGCCATGGCACTGGTAGCTACCTTGCCTGGCCCAGTGCCCTCCATCCCTGGCACTCGGGGACAAAAATTTGGTAAGGCAATGGAGACCCCAGAGACCTGCCTTCCATCTTCCCCAGCCTAACATCCTTAGTACAGTAGCATGCCCATGACTCAGCGCTCAGAATCACAAGGACACTCCCACCTTTCTTGTCTCCTTGCCTCGGGGCTCGCATCAGAGGCCCTCACCCTCATCCCTGGGCCCACTTCTCTTCAGCTGGCCCAAAAGCTGGGAGGCAGCCTCTCAGGTGGGAGGGGCCATCTCACCTATCCAGGCAGGAAGGGGCCCCTGAGCTTTCTCAGGCACCATTTTCTAATATGTCAAAGAAAAATGTATTCAAAAACAGTCATAGAGTCTAAGTGTCAGGAATATGGGGAGGAAAGCAGGAGATGAGTCTGCACTCGAGTGCGCACTGGTGCAGTCCACACACTAGACTGCTCTCCTCTCCCAGGCCAGTGCAACAAATTCTTCCTGTCAACCTTCCAGGTTGTCTTGGGTGGGAAATATGCCACACTGTCTCTTTGTGGATTCTGCCTATATGATTTGTTCAGATTCACATGTTAGAGGTAGTTGAAGAAGTTTGTGGAGGAGCTTAGGTGAGTCCCTGCTTTCACCCCTCCACCTTGGCTTGCATCCCCCTCCCCAAGAAGGTTTTAAAAGATACACAGGAAATAAGTATTGGAAGGGAAAGAAGATCATTTCAAGTACAGGCAATTGGAGGAGTGATGGCATGAAGATGGAAAAGCCTATGGTACATTTAGAGAGAGATGAATCATATAATTTGGCTGGGACACAGAACATGTGGAAGAAAGTGATAAGAAGTAAGGATGGAAGATGAAGTTGTTGCCAAATCGGGGAGCATCTTGAATGTGGGGGGAAGGAAAGAATCTGAAATTTCTTTAGGAGACAATAGGGAGCTTATGAGAATGAACAGGTAAGTGGAGCAGTCATTTCACCTGGGCTGGACATTTCGCTCTGTTTATCTAAAATTCCTCATCTGTAAAATGAGTTAGAGAAGGAAAAAGCAAACCATTCCTGTATCTTTTGTCAAGAAAATCTGAAATAGGGACATAAAGATTCATACATGAATGAAACAACTGAAGAATGTGACCACAGTCTAAGAAAATTAGTCTGGCAGTGAGATGAGGATATGAAGGATGAAAAGGGGAATGAAAATAGAGGCAAAAATAAAACCTTGATAGAGGCTATTACATTAATCCAGTTAGGTGGTAGTGAGTACTAAGGGGATAGAAGTAAAATCATTTGATGTTGGGAAGAGATTGGCTTAGGTAGATCTGACAAGACTAAACACATTTGTCATAAAGGTTAGAAAAGGAAAAAGTCAACAGCGATTTACAAGCCTTTGAACATGGGATACCTTGAACAGTAGTACAGTGCCACTGACAGAAATAGGGAACACAGAAGGAAAAGCATGTTTAAGGAGAAAATACAATTAACTGGTTTTTGGCTATAGTTGAAGCTGAAGTTCTGGGTTAAAATGTGTCAAATGCAAATTCAGATCTGGGATTCATAAGAGCAGTCAGATCTGGATAACTAGATTTGGGAGTAATTGCTGTAGAGAGAGAGATATACTAGGGGGTGAGGTAGGGTTGATTACACCAAACAGAAATGTCTGCAATTGAGAAAGCTGGTTTTCGAGACCCAGGGAAACAAATTTCCATCACAAGGGGAACAGGAAGGAAGGAAGGAAGGAAGGAAGGAAGGAAGGAAAGAAGGAAGGAAGGAAGGAAGGGGAACAGAAAATGGATAGAGTGCTTAGACTAGAGTTGAGAGACTTCAGATCAAATGCAGTCTGATACTTAACTAACTGTAGGACCTTGAGTGAGTCACTTCACTTCTGTCTATCTCAGTTTATTCAATTTGAAGAAATTAAATGTTAATATTGAACTATTTACAGCAGAACAAAATAAAATAGAATGAGAGTAGATCCATTCAGATTGTTCATTTCGGTGATATCTGACACCTCGTGACCTCATTTTTAATTTTCTTGACAAAGATAATGAAGTGGTTTGCCAATTCGTTTTCTGGTCTTTGTACAGGTGAGGAAATTGAGGCAAACAGGGTGAAGTGATTTATGCAGACTCACATAGCTTGTACATATCTGAGGTCAAATTTGAGCTCAGGAAGATGAGTCTTCCTGACTCCAGGCCCAGTACTCTATCCATTGGGCAACCTACCTGCCCTTCTATTCAGATAAATTTTAGAAATTCAGACACTTAGAAGACCTTATTATATGACAGGAGGAAAAGTCAAGACCTGAGGAATAACTTGGGTGCAACAATGAGTGCTATGTACACATGGGTACATCACAGTGACTAGCATATTGTAAGTACTAAATCAATGCTTATTGACTGATTGATGGAGACACAACATCTAGCCCACTGTCTTTGAACTGCCCAAAACACATGGATTACTCACTCAACAAACTCAAAACTGCCAATGTCCCATTGCTATGGTGCCCCTCTACTCAGGCCTGCTCTGCCTCACTGCCATGTCTCTCTACCTCATACTGGTAGAGTTTGGGGACCATTGACCATTCTATAGAAGCTCAGGAAAGACTCTTTTGCCGATAGATTGCCCCCTTTCTAAGTGTGCCATCACCAGTGGACTCTCCATCTCCCTTCTCTACCCATCAATTGAATTTTCTTCAAGCACAAGAATTTCTAGCTATGCTTTTCCCCCAGATTTAGTCAATTTTATTTACACTTCTGTATACGTATCAGAGCATTACACAACTACATTTTCTTACTTTCTTTCCTGCACAGATACGTAAAAGGGAAATTTTTTTTCAAAATTATGAAATTAGACTTATCCAAAATGCAACAATTACACATGAAAAGTAATAGACAAAGTGTAACTTACTAGTATGTATCCTAAAAATTTAGCACCAGACAGGACAAAATACGACCAATTTAGCAATCAATTATTAACACTATTTAAAACAAACCTCTTCATCTAAATTCCCAAGTCAGAACGTTGGGAAAAAAACCCAGGAAGTTATAATTCACAACTCCACATCATTGACAACCCTTGATCCCAAACTCTTGAGCAATTTTGGAGTCTGCCCCTGAACAGTGATTCCTATTTCAGTTTGACAAAAACCGAAGTGTCAGCCTTATGGCCTGTTGTGCATAGAAAAGCTTGTGTGTTATTTAATTTGTTAAACAAATAAAACAAAAAAAAGTGGTCAATTAAATCCTAAACGTTCCTATTGTACCACCACATTCACAGGTATTACTACCATCCCCCACAGCTGTTACCTGTATCACATAGTAATAGGCTACATATTGTGAAGAAAGTGATGCATATTCCCTGCAGTAAAAATGTCTTTCAACTGAGCTTATGGTTCTCGATGTCTTGGAGTGAGGTTGAAGAATTTTAAAGCACAAGATTTTTACTTGAAAATATTGCTAAACAACTCCTGTTGAGAAAAAAAGAAGATCGCATGTTCAAATGGTATAGCTTGCCTGTCAAGAAAGTTATCAAGAGAACAATTTTAATGTTAAAAAAAAACCCAAATGAGTGCAATTTCTTTTTCCCTTCCAAGTTTTGACCAAGCGTCCACTGTCCACTGTCCACTCATTATTTCTAATGAGCTTAATGTGCACCCTCCAGACTTTTTCTTACCTACTCTACTGTGCATGTTCACATTTCAAGTTGTGTTAACGGGGCCCTCACTTCAAGAGTCAGTAACTTCGTAGCCTTATTTGCCTCTGTCATAGCCTTGGTATATAATACCTTTCTCTTCTTACTGAAGCATGAGTGGAAGTTTTCTCAAAAGGGAGAAAATTTCAGCAGCACAAGGAAAGATGTTGGAGACTCAAACCATGCAACACAGGCCTCCTGTTGAATTAACAGGTTAGTTATCACTCTAGCTTTCAGTGATAGTAAGAATACAGGCTGGCCACCACAGGAAGCCATAAATTTTGGCCCAAACAACGTCCCCTATATAACCCTAAATGCACGCTAAAAATAATATAATAAACAAACAAACAAACAAGCAAATAAATGAGGAAAATGGTGAGGGCCTAATAAGGTTTTAACAAGGGGACCAGGATTTCTTTCTATTTTCACAGATAATGGAGAACAATGGATTCCTGAAAGAGCTATGAGAATTGTCATCGACAGAAAAACAGAGACGAAAGAGGAGATCATCAAGAAGGAGGAGAACACAGAGGAATCCGTGTAAAAAGGAGATGAAGAAGATCATCGCCCTGACAACCACTCTTATCTTGCAGACTCGAGTTATTCAAGGGGCCCCTATGCTTCCAGAAACAGGTCTGCAAAGATGGGCTTATGTACCAGAACCACCGTGGGTCCAGATGGTTACTTGGGGAGAAGAAATCCAGGAGCCTACATTGCAAGGAAACTTATCTAAGGTCTTACCTAAAGAATTTACTAGCACACCTCCTTTTGTGCAAAAGGTTGCATTTAATTTCACAGGACTTGCTTATAAAGCACCTATATGTCTTAAAGTAAAACATATTACTCCAGATTTAACATGTGTTACAGTGAAACATCACATCCTGCATACATTGTGGAATTTACAACACTACTGGATATTGGGTTGTTAGACACTTGGGGACTTGATAGTGTAAAATGGAAAAATAATACGGTTAGAGTGTCAATGAGACAAAGGTGTCAGGGCCTTCATACACCACCACAAAAGAGGGACAGTAGGTATCCATTTTTCATTGACTGTGATACTGCAGAAGGGGAAATTATTTCAGTGGACAATATTACAGTCTTTGAGGCCTGGTATAGCATCACCGGAGAAAACGAAGCTTATATCCAGGGCTTCCCATCACTACATTGGCTCATGACTACTGGACAGATAACTCCTGGTATACGGAAGATTGCTGCTGTTACTGGTGGTCCTACTAATCTTTATTATGCAGATACCAAGGGACATCGTTTTCCTTTTAGTAATGAAACTTTGTCAGCTGGGGTTTGTTTGAGGGTACAACATGCGTTTATGTGGGGACAAAGGGAAAATGTTACTATTGTAAAACGAAGTATTAATGGTACTTTACAAGGGATTAAAGAGGACATTTATAACATCACATGTTTCAGCTGTAAGGTCTCCGAGTGTATAGATTCTAGGGCTTCTGGTGTAGTGTTCATTATAACCTGACCACGGATGGCCTTAGTTCCGGTAAAAACAAAAGGATGGTATCAATCCCCCACAAATCATGTATTTTATGAATTAGAAGAGCAGATAAATACTATATCCACCCAGAGAATAAAAATATGTATAAGCTGTGTAATTTTAGGGATTAACCAACTTACCATGTTGATTACTTCTTCTATATCAATTGCTATGTCCATATCTAACGCTCAAAATGAAATTGGGAATTTCTTGAATGAATTAGCAAAAAAATATGTCTATGGGATGTCAGGAACAAATACAAACTGATCAGTAATTTTATTCTATGATAAAAGAACTTCCAGATACTATTGTGGCAGTTGGAGATGAATTGGATATTGCAGAATTTAGACAAGGATTGGTGTGTGATTATCGTTATTCTCATGTATGTGTTACAAATGCATTGTGTAACGAGAGTCATTATGATTGGGAATGAATTCGAAATCATTTAAATGGGATGACTGACAGTCTTAATTTTACCCTAGATATTAATGCCTTGTATAATATTGCCCAACACAATCATGATGCTGCGGAACAGGATCTTACCCCAAATAAAGTCGCTCGAAATATTATTGATTTTTTAAAACACTTATCAATTCCAAGTATTTTTCAGGACATTATTATGGTGCTTATAATCGCAGCTATAATGCTTATTTTAATACTTTTACTTTTGCCATTCATCTTTCGGTTATTTTTCCATGCTCTTAATGAGGGCTTGGATGTTATACGATTACGATCCTGGAAGTTGTACTATCAAAACAAGAAGGGGAAATATTGTAAGGAGCTGTAGAGGACCACAACAGTTCCATGACTTCATGATGACCTGACAAGCCCACCCTATTGTGCCAATGGAGCAAAGGTTGTTGTTTCGGCCCTCTGGGATCTCATACAATAGCCTCAAGGCTTTTGGGTCTTAGGTAAACTTCTTGGTATTTGACAAACATCCGAGGCAGTCATTGGGACATGCATTTGTTGATGAAAGAGGTTTGGTGAAAGTAATCACAGCACAAGCTTGCCACGAGTATGGAACTTACTGCTGCACAGCATATAACGCTTTGTACTTGCTAATGATAAACAGAGCTTGTAACATCTTTGTCTCCTGCCTCATCACTGCATGCCTGAGATCGAGATGTCCCGAGGGTCAGAGGATTTCTGCACTGAGCCAGCTGTAGCACCTGATAAGTTCTGGGATGGGTCTCTTCTCTTCCTTCAATCGCAGGTAAAGCGGTGGAAGATGAAGCATGCTGAAGAAAAGAGATACGAATAAAATAGCACAGAAAGCAAGAGATCTACACACAGGCACAGACACAAACACACACACAAACACACACACACACACACACAAGGGAAAGGGCGTAGATCTCAGACTGTTGCTTTACGAGACAGAGCTGATTCAACCATTCTGGAGAACCCTGTGGAACTAGGCCCAATGGTCTCTGACCCGGTGCCTCCCTTTCAATTCACTAATACCATTTCCCTTCTGGGGCTGTATCCCGCAAAGACCATGTATAAGGGGAAAGGACTCAAATGTACAAAATATATTTGTAGCAGCAGATTCTTAGGTGGAGGAAAAGAACTGGAAATGGAGCCAAACAAGAGGTAGAAAGAGAAATTCCATGTAAAGTTAATGTAGGTATTATAAAATATTTGAGAGTCTACCTGCCAAAACAAACCCGAGAACTATGAACTCAGTCACAAAACACTTTTTACAAAAATGAAGTCAAATCTCAAGATATGAGAAAACATCAGTAGGTAGAGCTACTAGGATAAAAACAACCTTTCTACCTAAACTAATTCACTTATTCATTGTCATACCAATCAAAGTACGAAAGAATTATTTCATGAACTTAGGGAAAAACAAACAAACAAACAAACAACCATATAAAAATTCATCTGCAAGAAAAAAAGATATCCCAGAACATCAGGGGCATTAATGAAAAGGAAGGCTAGGGAAAGTGACCTAGTCCTACCAGATCTCAAATTGTATTATAGACCAGCCAGTGTCCAAACCACTTGGTACTGGCTAAGAAACAGAGGCCAAGTGAGGTCTTTTTGTGTTTTCCCACAGTTGCCCTTTAGGTAGCTCCTTGTAGGCAGGTTGATCTGGTCACAGGAGGTATCCTTTGATGAGCAAGACAATAGGAAAGCTCAGTGATTGGTGATCCCTTCTGCTCTAGTGTCTTCCCGATTCCCATGGGATTCTGAGGCACCTCTGGGGTCCTGTTTTTGGTGGTTGCTGGTTTCAACCCCCATGGGCTCAGAATCTTGTCCAGGTTTCCTGAGGTTTGTCTGTCTTGAACAGCTCTGGTCCTTTTCTGGTCCACTTCAGTCACAGCAAGAAGCACCATCCTTAATGACTTTCCTAGCCTTTTGGGCTAAGAAACTGTTTATCCCTTCTGCTGCTCCCACTGTTTCAGGGATTTTCATGGAGAGATATTCTCATGGCTCATCAAGGTCAGCAAAGGGAAAGATAGTAATTACTGATCACCCTGCTGTCTTGACTTGCAGAACTGGAAAAAAAATCTGGTTTTCTTAGCACTAAAAAAAAAAAATAATATCTCTTTTACTTTCTGCTGTCAAGTCCCATTGATGTAGGATTAATGCCCTAGATGTGGCATTAAAACTTTACAGACTATCGAACCAACAAACTATGAAACCCAGTGTGCAATGAATGAGTCCAAAGTGTTAATCTCCTATTTCTTTCTGTGACATACTTGAAGCTCAAATGATATACTCATACAAGGAGCATGTTGTGTTATCTTTCAAGGAACTTGCTTTTACGGGTTTTTTTTTTTTTACTTTTAATGATCATTTCAGCTGTTGTAACTGGAGAACACTTTGTTTCTGAAAGAAATATGGCTTAATGAACAAAAACTGGGAAATTACTTTCACAAAAATTTGCTTTATTTCCTTTCCAAAAAGTGTCCTTACAACCTAGAATGAGCCCTTCCGCATGCTCGCCTCGCAGGGTTTGGCCTCCAGTCCTCTCCCTCCTCTCCACACGCCCGCTGGAGGGCGGCCCCTGCCGCCCCAACAAAATGTTGCTCTCATTGCCTTTTCTAGCACTGAGTCGACTTGGCGTCTGAAGTCCAGGAGGGAAGTTCGTCGCGTGCCAGGGCTTTTCCATATGGTCCCCCATCTGCTGGAGCCGAGCCATGACCAAGGGTCTTGTTTTAGGCAACTATGCCAAAGTAAAGAATCAAGATGCCCTTCAGTTTACAAGCGCAGGAAACAAATTTGATCAACTTGTTTCTGGAAAATATGAAAACTGATGAATTCATCAAGCGAAATAGAATAAGAGAAAAGAGGATTTGGGACAAAGAATTGTAGGACACCACACTTAGTGGATATGGCTTAGATGAAGATCCATGAAAGGCAACTAACTAAGAAACTGCTGTCAGATATGTAGGAAAAGAATCAGTAGGAATAGTCATAAAATCCTAGAGAGGAGTGAGTATCAAAGAGAAGAGAGTGATTGATAGGACAAGGTATTTGGACCTAAGAGAACAGAGCAAATACAATAATGAAGAGTTCATATAGTCTGTCAGATACACTATACTTCCTGGTATTGGGAGGGAGTGGAAGACAAGGAAGAATTGCTCGGCAAAGTTTTGTAATTATACTAACATTCTGTAATTGACAAGTATCCCCTCAGTTTTCATTTTTTGCTTCTACAAAGAGTAATTATAAATAGTTCCAAAGGATTCATAAAGAAAAACCGTATTCATTTCCAGATAGAAAAAAGATGGACTGAATGCAAATTGAAGCACACTTTCTTTTTCCCTCCTTTCTCTTACCTTCCTTCCATCCTTCCCTAGCCCTCCTTTCCCTAACTCTCCCTATTTACCATCCTTTATTCTTATTCTTCTCCTCCTCCTTCTTCCTTCCTTCCTTCCTTCCTTTTATTCTTTTAAAAAATTCATTCATATCTAACGCAGAAATTTATTAAGTAATGACTTGGCATATTGTATATCACATTATGCATATTTGCTCGATAAATCGACTGGCAGATAGAGCAATGAATTAAGAAATATACTGATTCCTTTTTGGTACATATGAAAGTGTGGTCTGAACAGTAGAGCCGACTTCCCTATATCCTTTACAACCATGACAAGGAGGAAACCTTTGTGGACCACCTCAATGCCATCAATCTGGACTGAGATATTTTTCCTTTAGATGAATTGCCCAGGTCAGAAGACCATGGGTAGCATTCTCATTGAACCACTACAGGAACCCAGACAATACATCACATATAATATCCCACATCTCCTTCCAGTTTATTCATGAAAAGAATTAGGATAATATTTCAGTTAAATTTTAAAAATGTGCCATGGGTCATATCACATAGACTTTTGGCTATCAGCTATCAGTAATCCTTCCTGGACCCATCTAGCACATTTGGATTAGTTGTCTGGGACAGGAAGTCATTTCCAAATTTCATATTCTATTATGTTGGGCAAAACCAAAGAAAGTAAATCCTACCTAATAGATCTGGTCGCTGTCTTCCTAGGAGTTAATTAAAAGAAGTTGGAAAGTGATACAGTGTACATTTTAAGCTGTATTTAGATAAAATCCCACCTATCTTGCTACCTGTGTGACCACTGGCAAGTCATTTAACCTCACTGAGCTTCAATTTTCTAATTTGAAAAGTGAGACAATTATATCTCTGGAATCCAATTTGTCAGTTATTACAGAGTTAAAGTGAATTAATGTATATACATAATTACACACATGTGCATAGAACATTTTGCAAAGCAAAAATCTACATAATGCCCAGCTACAAATGTAAACATCATCCTCATTGTCATAATCCCCTTTAGAATTTTAGATAATTCACTCTCCTTTCCTTGACCTCAACTTCTTAGCATTTGTCAATTGATGGGTTTCAAACAAATGATCCTAAAATCCCTTCCAGTTCTCCACACAATGATAATCTACTTCCTAATTTTAATTTTGTGCAGTTAGATGGCACAGCGATTTATAGTGCTTAACCTTCAGTCAGGAATGCTTGAGTTCATATTCAGCCTCGCACATTTTACACATCTGTGACA
>CM053773.1:252628941-252649300 GCA_028658325.1 Potorous gilbertii
AATACTTCAGGGGAAAATATGGTCTTTCAATGAAATAGAGGACTTTCAAGCATTCTTGATGAAAAGACCAGAGCTGAAAAGAAAATTTGACCTTCAAACACAAGAATGAGAAGAGGCATGAAAAAGTAAACAGAAAGAAGATGTCACAAGGGACTTACCAAATTAGAACTGTTTACATTCCTATATGGAAAGACAATATTTGTAACTCTGGAAATTTTTCAGTATCTGGGTAGTTTTCAGTATCTGGGTGGTATTACACACACACACACATACACACACGTATACACACACATGTACAGGTGTGCACGCACACACATATGCACATGCATGCACACACAGAGGCAGAGAGCACAGAGAAAATTGAATAGGATGGGATCATATCTTAAAGGAAATCAAGGTAAATAGTGGGAGAGAAATGTAGTGGGAGGAGAGAGGGTGAAATGGAATGGGATAAATTATCTCTCATAGAAGAGGCAGGCAGGAGTCTTCTTAGTGGAGGGAAAAAGAGGAGAGCTGAGAAAAAAACATGAAGTTTACTCTCATCACATTCGACTAAAGGAAGGAATAAAATGCACACTCATGTTGGTATGAAAACCTATCTTACAATACAGGAAAGTGGGGGAGAAGGAGATAAGCAGGGTGGGGGGGCGCTGATGGAAGGAAGGGTTTTGGGTGGAGGGAGCAATTTGAAGTCAACACTTTTGGGGAGGGACAGGATCAAAAGAGAGCATAGCAACGATGGGGAGCAGGATAGGAGGGAGGGAAATATATTTAGTCTTACACAACACGATTATTATGGAAGTCATTTGCAAAACTACACAGATATGGCCTATATTGAATTGTCTGCCTTCCCAAAGGTAATGGGTGGGGAGGGAGGAATGGGGAGAAGTTGGAACTCAAAGTTTTAGGAACACTGTTGAGTATTGTTCTTGCTACTAGGAAAGAAAGAATACAGGTAACGGGGAATAGAAAGTTATCTGGCCCTACAGGACAAAAAAGAAGATGGGGTAAGGGAAGGGAAGGATGAAAGAAGAGAGAGCAGATTGGTGATATGGATATTTAGAATGTTCAGTGTATTGGGGAGGGGGAGGGGACAAATAGGGAGAAAATTTTGGAACCCAAAATCTTTTGCAAATGAATGTAAAAAGTTAAATAAATAAATTTATTTTAAAAAAAACTTACACTCTAAAAAAATGAATACATAAATAAAAATTGCCCAGATTAACGGAAGAAGAAGTGAAATACTTAAAAAAACCCATCTCAGAATAAAGAAATTGAGCAAGCCATCAATGAATTCCCTAGGAAGAAATCTCCAGGACCAGGTGGATTTACAAATGAATTCTATCAAACATTTAATTTAGAGTTAGTTAATTCCAATGCTATATAGACTATTTTGGAATATTGGAGAAGTTGTCCTCTCCAATTATTTTTATGATACAAATAAGATTTTGATATCTAAACCAAAAAGAGACAAATCAAAGAAAATTAGGCACCAATTTCTCTAATGAATATAGATGCTAAAATTTTAAATAAAACTTTAGCAAAAAGAGTACAGCAGCTTATCATAAGAATAATACATTATGATGATTTACAATTCATACCAGGAATGCAGGATCGGTTCAGCATTTGGAAAACTATTAGCATTATTGTTCATGTCAACAATAAAACTAACAAAAACCACATGATTATCCCAATAGACGCAGAGCAATCTTTTTACAAGATACAACACCCATTCCTATTAAAAGCACTGGAGAGCATAGGAACAAATGAAACTTTCCATAAAATAATAAGCAATATCTACCTAAATCCATCAGCAAGCATTACATGCAACTGGGACATAATAGATGCATTTGTGAAAGTATCAAGGGTGAAACATGGCCATTATCACCACTATTATTCAATATGTTACTAGCAGTATTAGCAATAAGAGAAGAAAAAGACATTGAAGGAAATAGAATAGGCAAAGAAGAAACTAAATTATCACTCTTTGCAGATAATATGGTAATATACTTAGACAACCCCAGAAATTCAAGCAAAAAACTATTTGAAATAATAAACAACTTTAGCAAAGTTATAGGTTACAAAATAAACACACACAAATCTTCTGCATTTCCATATATTACCAACAAAGACCAACAGCATGAGATAGAAAGAAATCCCATTTAAAACTAGTGTACACACTATAAAATATCTGGGAGCCTACCTGTCAAGACAAATCTAGGCACTAAAATATCACAGTTATAAAATGATTTTCACACAAATAAAATCAGAAGTAAGTGGAAAAACATCTGTTACTCCTGAGTAGGCAGAGGCAATATAATAAAAATGACAATTTTATCTACATTAATTTACTTATTTAGTGCCATACCAATCAACCTATCTGATAACTATTTTCTAGAGTTCAAAAAAATAATACCAAAATTCACCTGGAAGAGAAAAAGGTACAGAATATCCAGGGAACTAATGAAAAGAAATGCTAGGGAAGGTGACATAGCACTACCAGCCCTCAAATTGTTTTATAAAGCAGCAATTATCAAAACCACTTGACACTGGCTAAGATTCAGAAGGGTAGACAAGTGGAATATGCTAGGTTTTCGAGACTCAGTAATTAATGAATATAGCAATCTACTGTTTGATAAACCAAAAGTCCCCAGGTTCTGGGATATGAACTCTCTGTTCAACAAAAGTTTCTGGGAAAACTGGATAAAAATGTGACGGAAAAACCGCATAGCACAATGCCTAATACGATAGAATAAAGTCCAGTTGGGTACATGATCTATATATAAAGCATCATACCATAAACAAATTAGTGGAGCAAGGAACATTGAATTTATCAGATCTATGGAGAAGCAAAGAATTTTTGACTGAACAAGAGATAGAAAGCACTATGAAGTGCAAAATGGATAATTTTGATTACCTTTAACTGAAAAGATTTTGCACAACCAAACCTAATGCAACGAAGATTAGGAAGTAAGCAAAAAACTGAGGAAAAAGTGTTGCAACTAGCATCTTTGAGAAAATCCTCCCTCATCTCTTAAATACAGAGAGAACTGAGTCAAATATACAAGAGTACAAGTCATTCCCCAATTGATAAATGGTCAAGTCATATGAACAGGCAGTTTTCAGAGGAAGAAATTAAAGATATCTATAGTCATATGAAAAAATGCTCTAAATCACTATTGATTAGAGAGATGCAGATCAAAACAACTCTGAAATGCCACATTACACCTATCAGATTGACTAACATGACAAAACAGGAAGATGATAAACGTTGGAGAAGATGTAGGAGAATTGGAACACTAATTCATTGTTGGGTGAGCTGATTCACCTATTCTGGAGAGGAATTTAGAACTGTGCCCAAAGGGCTACAAAAACGTGCATACTCCTTGACCCAGGAATACCGCTTCTAGGATTGTATCCCCAAGAGATGATAAAAATGGGAAAGGGTCCCACATGCACAAAAATATTTGTAGAAGCACTCTTTGTGGTGGTCCAAAACTGGAAATCAAGGAGATGCCCATCAATTTGGGAATGACTGAATAAATTGTGGTATATGAATGTAATGAAATACTATTGTGCCATAAGAAATGATGAGCAGGAAGACTTCAGAGAGACCTGGAAAGACTGATATGATCTGATGCTGGGTGAAAGGATCACAACCAGGAGAGCTTTGTACACAGCAAGAACCATAATGTGTGAGGATGTTTTCTATTAGACTTAGAACTTCACTGCAAAATAAGGACTTGAAAAAATCCTAATGGTCTTTTAAAGCAAAATGCCCTTCACATCCAGAGAAAGAACTGTGAAATTCAATTACAGAATGTGGTAGGTCATTTTCTCTTATGTTACGTTTTGGTTTGTTACATAGTTTCTCCTATTCATTTTTGTTCTTCCATGCAATATGACAATGTTGAAAATATATTTAATAGGAATGTATGTGTAGAACCTATATAAAATTATGTGCCATCTCAGGCAGGGAGCAGGGAGGTAGGACGAATGGAAGAGGGAGGAGGGGAAAAAAATTAAGCTATATGGTCGTCATTGGGAAACACTGAAAATAACCAAAAACAAAAAACAAAAAATAAATGAGCTATTCCTTTTAAATACATACTAAAGTTGCAAAATATTTTTCCATTCTCATTACCTTACAGATGTGTACCATTAGATACACATATACACATCTGTACAAACGCATACACAAACACATACATATATTTATGTAAAATCATTCTTTAAATATTTCTTTTCATGAGTGCTCCTTCTGGAAGTAGATAGTGTCTTTCTTCTTTCTAGTTTGAATACTTGTAAAAATTCAAATGATTTAGTTGCTTAAAGGTCTTACAACACTTTTGTAATTTCTAAATACAGTATTGTCTTCCTTCTGATTACTTTGATTTTCATTATTTTGTGCAAGTCTCTCAACGACAGGACTGCAAATTCATCCATGTAAATCTCTCCTCCGTAGTCAATAAAACTCAGTGTAACAAATGAAAGTAAAGAACATTGACAATGGACTGGGATGCATTGGAGGATCTTGTTTCAAAGACAAGAAAATTTTGAAGCAATCAATGCCTTTTTAATGACAATCAACATTAACTTTCATGATAGGAAAAACAATAAATGTAGAAAATAGCCAACAAAAAGCCCATATAATGAAGCAGAAGTTTTCTTCTTTGAAGACAATAATAGAAAGATGAACTTTTTTTATATCTTACAAGGGGAAAAGAATTGATAATGTCTAATTGCAAGTTCTGTTAGATATAACTTCACAGAACACTAGTTTACTATATATTAGATAATTAAAAGAGGTAGAGCATCCCTTCATTTGTATTGGAAATCCTTCCCTATTCTTCTCTAATAGAATACAGTCTTCACATCTGAATGCCTCAGTATGAGATGGACATAAATGGAGTGCATTACAGGATGATAGGGATGAAGAAAAGCTTCTAATATATTCTCAAGCTATATGGGTGAAATATCTATATATGGACGGGGGGGGAGGGGCAGCAGAGCCAAGATGGTAGAGTGAGATCACAGACTCACCTTAGCTCTACCACAAATTCCTTCCAATGCCTTCTACAAGGAGAATCTGAACAAATTTTAGAGTGGCAGAATTCACTAGGAGACAGAATGTGGAAGATTTTCCAGCCTAGAACAGCCTTGAAGCTCGAGGTGAAACGTCTTTACTCAGGGCTGGGGGAGCACAGAGTGCACGGTCCGCAATTAGTCAGAGTCATTCATAGTGCAGCAGAGTAGTAACCGGGGAAGACTGAAGCAGAAACAGCAGTGAGGTTTCTCAAACATATCAGCCAAGGACGGGAGTCCAGTAGAACTTAGTTAGAGGAAAGCGCAGGACCTTGGTAACAGCAGTATCCTCTCCTGAGATTATCAGCCCACAGATTAAACATTCGAAAGTTACCCACTTGAACTTTCAAGAGCCAAGAGAGTGGAGGCATAGAGAGCTCTAAGTACTCCCACCCTCCCCTTGTTGACTTCAAAAAAAGCAGAAAATATTTCCCCAGGAAAAGTGCTGGAATAATGGGATCAGCAGAACGGTCACAACAGTCTCTCAGGTTGAGACTAGGGAGATTGAGCAGAAGAGTCCCTCTTGCTGTTGTTGAAGGGGACCAGTGCAGGTCCAGAAGTGTCTCACACAGACCCACCGAAATGAACCAGGAGGAGATCTTGAACCCCGGGGTAGGAGGTGGTATGGAACTTGTAAGCAACAAAATCAGGATCCAAGGCACGCCTTAACACAACCAGGGGAATTGGTCAGACAGCAGGGCACGTGGGGATTCACCAGCCACTGAGCCTTCCTGTGCTCTATCTCAAGAGAGGAGGAGACCTCCTATATCCAGACCATCTCCCCCCAACACCTCACACCTGGATCTTTAGTGTAAACATGGGAAAATTGAGAAGTACTTCATGTGTCCTCAACTTTGGCACACACCACTCAGCTCACCATCAAGTAAGCTGCAGCATTCTTGTTTCCAGCTGAAATAAAGAAGCCATAACACACAAAGCTGCCCATGGGACAGAGTCTCTTTTGCCCCAGAAGCAGAGATTCATATTGAAAGCCAGGAAAAAGGATATTGCCGTGGGCAAAAAGTAAAACAGACAAGCAAAGAACATAGACTTTTACTATGGAGACAGATCAAAATACCGATTCAGAAGAGGACAGCATTGATAGTGTACTGAAATTCGAAACCTCAAAAAGATATGTGAACTGCTGTCAAAACCAAACAGCATTCTTGGAAGAGCTCAAGAAGAATTTTAAAAGCAAAATTAGAAAGGTAGAAGAAAAGCTGACCAAAGACTGTAAAAATACAATTGACAAAATAAAAAAGGATTTACTAAAGGGAACAGCTCCTTGAAAAGTAAAACTGGACAAATGGATAGGAAAACATGAAACCTAACTGGGAAAATTGGACAAATGGAATAGGAAGTACAAAACCTAACTGGAGAAAAAACTCATTAAAAGTAACAATTGGACAAATGGAAAAGGAGATTCAAAAGTTAACTGAAGACAATTATTGATTAAAATTTAGAACTCGGCAAGGAAAAGCTAATGATTCTATGAGACAGCAAGAATCAGTCAAACTACAGGGAGTCTGAGTAGGGGGAAAATGAAGTGACAGTGGAGACTGTGTTGAACTGACAGCAGATCTGAACTATCTCAGGGCCCATCTGAGTGCTGCTCCCCACCTCTGCTGCCTCCTGCCCCAACTTCTTTGGAAGTAATAGACGGTCCCCTCAACTTGCCTCATTAGCACAGCAGGAAGGCAGATAGGTCATTATTTGCAGGGAAATAGAAACAGACAATTTTATGTCACCAAAACTTGGCCACATATCTTTCTGAAGTCATGAAACTGACACAGTCAGAGCAACATTAGTTATCACTGGAATTACAAAGGGATAGTTACATGATACAGCTCTTGCTTTTGAAAGTCAAATTTTCTTTTCAGGTCTGGTCTTTTCATCAAGAATACTTGAAAGTCCTCAGTTTCATTGAAAGACCAGTTTTTCCCCTGAAGTATTATACTCAGTTTTGCTGGGTAGGTGATTCTTGGTTTTAGACCTAGTTCCTTTGACTTCTGGAATATCCTATTCCACGCCCTTTGATCCCTCAATGTAGAAGCTGCTGGATCTTGTGTTATCCTGATTGCACTTCCACAATACCGGAATTGTTTCTTTCTAGTTGCTTCCAATATTTTCTCCTTAACCTGGGAATTCCGGAATTTGGCCACAATATTCCTAGGAGTTTCTCTTTTGGGTCTTTCTCAGGTGGTGACCGGTGGATTCCTTGAATACTTATTTTGCCCTCTGGTTCTAGAACATCAGGGAAGTTTTCCTTGAAAATTTCATGAAGAATGATGTCTAGGCTCTTTTTTTGATCATGGCTTTCAGATAGTCCCATAATTTTTAAATTGTCTCTCCTGGATCTATTTTCCAGGTAAATTGTTTTTCAAATGAAATATTTCACATTATCTTCCATTTTTTCATTCTTTTGGTTTTGTTTTGTGATTTCTTGGTTTCTCGGAAAGCCATATGTCCCATTCTCATTTTGAGAGAATTATTTTCTTCAGTGAGCTTTTGAACCTCTTTTTCCACTTGGCTAATTCTACTTTTGAAAGCATTCTTCTCCTCATTCGCTTTTTGAACCTTTTTTGCCAATTGAATTAACCTATTTTTCAAGGTGTTATTTTCTTCAGCATTTTTTTGGGTCTCCTTTATCAAGGTATTGACCCATTTTTCATGCTTTTCTTGCATCTCTCTCATTTCTCTTCCCAGTTTTTCCTCCACCTGTCTAATTTGATTTTCAAAATCTTTTTTGAGCTCTTCCATGGCCTGAGCTCATTGGATATCGATTTCAGATGTTTGGGATACAGAGGCCTTGACTCCTATGCCTTTTCCATGATGGTAAGTATTGTTCTTCTTCATCAGAAAAGAAGGGGGTAATCATTTGTTCACCAAGAAAATAACCTTCTATGGCCTTATTTTTTTCCCTTTTTATGGGCATTTTCCCAGCCAGTTACTTGACTTCTGAGATTCCTCTCCACCCCCGCCCAGATCTGCCCGGGTAGTGCTTGGGGTCTGAGATTCAAATGCAGCTCGCCAGCCTCAAGGCTTTCAGTGGCATGCTGGCTGCTATTCATTGTGAGCTTAAGTTCTGGTGGTCCGGTGGGGGCAGGGCCACCTTCCAGGCTCAGTTCCCTCGGGGGGTTTATGCAGAGGTCTTCCGCAATGCAGCTGCTACTGAGCTCCTGCCTGCTCTGGGAGCCTCTGGCCACCTCTGCATCTCCCGATCCCTCCCGAGGGGGCCTGAGTTATGGAGACACCCCACTCCCCTCTCAGCCAGCCCAGAAGTCTCTCTTCCTGACCTGTGCATCTGTGGGTGGGGGGACCTTCACGGCCGCTGGAGATTCCATCCCTGAAGCCTGACCCGATCTGCTCCTCTCTTTGCCACGTGGCCAGGGAAGGACTGGGCTCCACTCCCGTCTAATGTGTGATAGACTTTTGGGATCAGTTTTTCACGGCTCTCTGGAACGGAAATCTCCTTCACTCTGTTGTTGCACGACTTCCACGCTTCCAGAATTTGTTGGGAGTTCTTTTTACAGGAGATCCATGGGCTGTAATTTCGGAGCTAGCATATGTGCATTTTTCTACTCCACCATCATGGCTCCTCCCCACAAAATCACAACTCTTGCTTTTTCAGGAGATGGAGAAAAAAGCAAATTGGAGGAAAGGTGGAAAGTTCAGCAGACTCTTGATAGAACTTTTCATCTTCTCTTGCCAAGCAAGCTGCTGCATGAAGTTGGACCTGAGAGCCCAAATATACCCAGGTCTCAGGAATTTAGTCCTGCCAGTGTTCAAGGGGTCCTTAACAGGGACCCAGAGTTCTTTTTCTCCTTCAGAAGAGGAAAATCCCAACAGAATTGTTTCCCAGCAGTAACGTCCCCAAAGACAACAAAACAACAATGGAAGAGCAGACGACCAAGACTGCTGAACTGAAGTGAAACGTGGAGTTTCTTGTGCCGACAATGAAAGATTGAAGAAAGAAAAAAAGTAGCTCGGAGTTGAAAAGGCCAGGAACCAAAAGGCCTGACAAGTACTGGCAGTTACTTGGTTGCAAGAAATCAATAAAACTATTGTGTTTTATTAAAAAAAATTAAATTAGTCCAATGAAAACTAAAGAAGGAAAAAATTGAAGAAAACGTAAAATATCTCATTGTAAAAACAACTGACCTGGAAAATAGATCCAGGAGAGAAAAATCTAAGAATTATTAGTCCACCAAAAATCCATGGTAAAAAAAGAACCTGGGCAATATCTTCCAAGAAATCGTTAAAGTAAACTGCCCTGAGTTTCTAGATCCAGAAACCCAATCATATAAAAAATCCACTGATGACATTTTGAAGATCTCAAACTGAAAACACCAAGGACAATTGTTACCAAATTCCAGAACCATCAAGCAGCCAGAAAGAAGGAATTCAAATATGGAAAAACCGCAGTCAGGATCACACAGGACCTTGTAGCAAAAGCTGCAAGAGATCAGAGGGATTGGAATATGATATGCTATAAGGCAAAGGCGCTTGGACTACAACCAAGGATCAATTACCCAACAAAATTGAGCATAATATTTCAATCAAGGAGAGGACATTCAATGAAATAAAGGTTTACCAGTTCTTCCTGATGAAAAGGCTAGAACTCTATAGAAAAGTTGATCTTCAAATACAAGACTCAAGAGAGGCATTAAAAGTAAACATAAAAAACCACTCGTTATTCTATATGGGCAAATTATTAGCATCCTTACATATGAGAATGATACTTGTTAATCTTGAGAATTGCATATTTATTATGACATTTAATACGTACACACATATATAAAGGGTATGAGTATAAATTAACTGATAGGATGATAAACATAAAGACTTAGAATAGATTTTAATGGGAGGATAGAAAAGGAGGAGGCAGAATAAGTTAAATTACATCACAGGAAACAAAAACTATTAAAGTAGAGCGAGAGAGGGGAGGGAGATGAGCATTGTTTGAGCTTCACTTTCATCTGAATTGGTTCAAGGAATGAACGACATACTCAGTTAAGTGTAGATATCTTACTTGACCCACAGGCAGTAAGAGGGGTAAAGGGGGGGAAAATAAGGGCAAGAACTAGTAAATGAAAGGGTAAATAACAGGGAGGGGACTGACAAAAAGGAGCGAGGACTGAGGGAGTGGGGATCAAAAGTAGAACTATATTTTATATTAACTTTATTTGTTTTCAGTGTTCTACAATCACTACCATATAACAGATTATTTTTCCCCCTCCCTCCTCCTAACTCCCTCGTTCCTCCCTGAGATGGCATAAAATTTTATATAGATTCTATATATGCATTCCCATTAAATACATTTTCACTGTAATCAGAATATACAGAAGAATTAAAATGAATGTGAGAAATCATATAACAAATCCAAAATGTAATACAAAAGAAAATAATCTACTACAATCTGCAATTGAATTCCAAAGTTCTGTCTCTGGATTGGGAAGGCATTTTGCCTTAAAAGACCATTGGGAAATTTTATAAGTCCTTTCATTGCAGTGAAGTTCCAAGTCTACCAGAAGCAAACTCTTGCACACTCTGGTTGTTGCTGGGCACAAAATTCTCCTGATTCTGCTCCTTTCTCTCACTACCATATCATATAAGTCTTTCCAGACTTCTCTGAAGACTTCCTGTTCATCATTTCTTATAGCCCAATAGTATTCCATTACATTCATATACCATAATTTATTCAGCCATTACCCAGTTGATGGGCATCCCTTTGAGGTCCAGTTTTTGGCCATCACAAAGAGGGCTGCTGTAAATATGTGGGACCCTTTCCCATTTTTATGGTCACTTGGGGATACAATTCTAGAAGCAGTATTACTGAGTCAAAGGGTATACTTATTTTTGTAACATTTTGGGCATAGTTTCAAATTGCTCTCCAGAATAGTTGGATTAGGTCACAGATCCACCAACAACGAATCAGTGTTCCAACTCTCCCACATCTTCTCCAACATTTATCAACTGCCACTACTCCTGAGAATATCATCCCGAAGATTAAACATCTGTAAGTCATCTAGTTAAAATTCCGGGAGCCAAAACGGCAGATTGATCAGGGAGTGCTTTCTCCCTCTCCCCTTATTGACCTTGAAAGAACCATAAAGTATTTCCCCAGAAAAATCCTAGACCATTGAGGGAAAATAATGCACACCAGTCGTAGAAAGCAGGTTTGAGATGCAATGCAAAAGTGTTTAAATTTCAAATAGAACTGTTCTTTCTCTTTATCTCAAAGATAACAAAGAAGCATTAGAATTTTGGAATAAATATCACACAATAGGAATGTGTTTGAGGAAAATTCTATGAAAATTACAGAAGAGTAATTAGCTCCAGAAATGAAGACAAAAAGCAATTAATGTATATTTAAGCATCATCTTAATTGGAGCTATCCACGTCAAATGGATTTTCCTAAAACCTCATCAGTTCACCTTCCTTGAAGGTCTTCAACCAAAAAAATAGGTGATCAATTATCCAACTCTAGTAGATGGACATTTTTTAAGGTTAGGATTGTAGTACATAGCCATTGGAATCTAGATTGGAAATGCTGTAACTTTCTCCTTTTTTTGGACATAATAATTTTTAAATTTATTTACAGTGTTCTACAATCGCTACCTTATAACTTAGATTTTTCCCCCTCATTCTCCACTCCCTCCCCGAGACAGCATACAATTTTACATCGATTCTACTTAGACATTCCTATTAAATGCGTTTTCACCACAGCCATGTTGTGTATAAGAATTAAATTGAATGGGAAAAATCATATAACAAACCAAAACGTAACACAAAAGAAAATGATCTGCTTCATTCTGTGATTGAATTCCACAGGATTTTAAGGCATTTTGCCTTAAAACACCACTGGGAATTGTGTAAGTCCTTATATTGCAATCAAGTTTCAAGTGTAGCACAAAAATCTCTCGCACAATGTGGTCGTTGCTGGGCACAGCATTCTCCTGGTTCTGCTCCTTTCGCTCAGCATCAGATCATATAAGTCTTTCCAGACCTCTATGAACTCTTCCTGTTCATTATTTCTTATAGCACAATAGCATTCCATTACATTCATATGCCATAATTTATTCAAGCATTCCCCAATTGATGGGCATCTTCTTGATTTGAATATTTTGGCCACCACCATGTGTGTTGCTATAAATATTTTTGTACATGTGGGACCCTTTCCCATCTTTATGATCTCTTGGGAATACAGTGCTAAAGTAATATTTCTGGGTCAAAGGATGAGTATATCTTTGTAGTCCTTTGAGTATTGTCCTAAATTGCTCTCCAGTGTGGTTGTATCAGCTCACAGCTCCACCAACAATGAATTAGTGTTCCACCTCTCTCACATCTTCTCCAACATTTATCATCTTCCTGTTCTGTCATGTTAGCCAATCTGATAGGTGTGATGTGATATCTCAGAGTTGTTTTGATTTGCATCTCTTTAATTAATAGTGATTTAGAGCATTTTTTCATATAACCATAGACAGCTTTAATTTATTCCTCTGAAAACTGACTGTTTATGAACATATCCTTGAAAAATCATTTGACTACAAAATGTTGCTTTGAATTTAGTATCACTTTTAAATGAATTTGCATTCTATTAATGTAAATATTTGTATCCATTTGGAAAATAATAATGCAAATAATAATAATATTCTATTTCATGTTTGTTGTCTGCTTAATATGGTTTGTGCGCTAAACAATGAACAAAAAGATAATGTGTAGCACGCATTCAAATTTCCATATGAAGAAAAATCAAACCGTCAACATCAACAATAAAAACCGTCCTGCCTCAGATTCAACATTTCAAACTCTGAGAATATTGGTTTGTTGATGGACGTGAATAAGAGGGCAGGCAAAGGCGATATGTGGCATTGTTCATTTTCACTTTTTTGTATTTCTTCTCTGATAAATTAAACTTTGTCACGTTTTTCTGAAGTAAATCATCACAGATATCTTACTTTTACATTGGGATAATGGTACATTTCATATTTATTCATAATCTGCGGAATCTGTCTAAAAGAGTAACTTGGTGAAAATTGTTCTCTGTCCTTCGAGACGAAGTAACTCATGCTGCTCAATATTTTCAGTTGTGCCCAACTCTTTGTGATCGCTTTTAGTGTCTTCTTGGAAGATACTGCTGTGCTTTGCCATTTCCCTCTCCATACCAATTTTGGAAGAGGAAACTGAGGAAAATAGAGTTAAGTGACTTCCCCAGGGTCACATAGCTAGAAAATGTCTGAGGCCAGATTTGAATTCAAGTCTTTCTAACCGCAAGCTCCTACTCTTCACTGAACCACCTAGCTCCTCAATAAACAATGATAAATAATAGTAATAATAACAGAAAATCAATGACATAGAATAAAAAGTAATCATTCTGATCATATTTTTGCTCCAGAAAATAAAAGAATACACAAAAATGATGCAAGGAGTAATTTAATTTAAAAAATGCATTTTAACTAAGCAAACTGTTCAAGGCAATATACTGCATAATCCAGGTTATTAAGACAAAAAACAGCAATGAGATGAGAAGAAGAGATTGAGAAAAAGACACACACAAACTTGAATAGATACAGGTGGTTAATTCCTTTTCAGTGCGGAAAGTACAAGATTGTTGCCACTTTAAATAAAATTCATACAATAAATTAGTTTTTTATTGTTTTTACAAGATGCATTTTACAAGATGCACCTTGGATTCAAATCATTAAACCTATAATAATACTCCACAAGGATAGTCCTTTTATTTCATACATTGTACATTTAGTAACATAGGCCAGGACAAAATATGGGCGTTTCATTTATTTAACGTTCTCCTGTGGAGGTCCTCCTTGGTGAGTAACCCAAGTAATGCAGGTTATTAGCATTATTGTCTAATTTGAACATTCCAATAAATTTCCTGGCTGCTTTATTTAATTTAGAAATATACTGTTTGTTCTGATATAATTATAGATTTGATCAGACTCGTCATTTCCATAACTTCTTTTTATTAATTTTACCTAGCTATTGCTTCTCTTGCTGATTTATGATAATGCAAAAAGACTGGGCTTAGCCGCAGTGGTTGACTCTCCCTTCTTTCTGGAAAACTATTACACATATGTTTCTTATTTTGGGGTTAGGTTTAGGGTTAGATTATTTTTGAAGATGAGAGAATGAAGTGGAAAGAGTGTCAGATGTGAACACATACAAACCCTGTCAGAATCACAGCTCTGTTTTTTAGTGCCTGTATGATCTTGGACAAATCATTTAACCTCTTAGGTACATTAGTCTCCCCTTCTAAAAAATGAGGGACTGGAAGAAGAAGGCCGATAAGTCTTCAACCCCCAAAGCTGTGATAATATAACGTAAACCTGTCTGAATATGCGAGACTCACTGAACCTACAAATATATTGAGGAGACCAGGAATGCAGAAAAGAGATGGGCAAGATTGAAAAAGTAACTGAAAAATTACATAGATAAGTTGCTCGATACGCTGAGAAGTGTTTTCGGAGGGGAGAGTTGTAGAGGGGACTATCCATCTTTTATTTTTGTTTGGTTATTTCGTATTCTATATATGTGGTTATCTTTCTGTATTTATACAAATACATATATATATTTAACCAAACATATACATTTACATACATACATGTAAACTTACATGCCTGCATGCACACAAACAGGCATACTTTCACACACATATGCATGAATAAAAAGCCCAGGAAGAATAGTGTTGTACAGTGGAGATACTGAGTGAGAGGGATGTTTGTTCTAACTCTCCCATTGAAGACCTTAACAGAGAATGTTTGAATTCACTGACCTTGGACAAGTCATTTAGTCTCCTTATGTCTCAGGCAACAAGACTGAGGAAAAAATGATTGAACAATACGGGACAACTAGGTGACCCAGTGGATGGCCTGGAGTTAGGAAGCTTTGAGTTTAAATCAAGCCTAGATACTTACTAGTTATGTGACCTGGGGAAGTCACTTAACCCTATTTGCTCTAGTTCCTAATCTGTGAAATGTTCTGGAGAAGGAAATCATGAATTATACCAATATCTTGGTCAAGCACTGCAATGAGGAATCTTTCCATGTCAATGTACCGCGGAATCATATTTATATATGTGAATTGGGTGAAGACACTTAAAATGGAATAAGAAGAAATAGGTTGTGATAGTCAGGAGAAGCACTTGCTTTCTACTATAGAAGGTGAGGAAATAATACAGATGTTTGAAAAATAAGCAAAAGACAGTCCATTATGAATTAAGAAATGCCAATGATTTTACCACAGCATTGCAGTAAAAAGGAGAAAATTAAAGAGAAATATTCTCAGGTATAAACTATGGTTCAAGTAAGAAAAGATGTATAAGTATAATAAGCTGATATTTGAACACTTCATGAAGAAAGTGAGGGGAAAATAGAAGAGAAGGAAGCAAAATGTAGAAATATTTTGAAGTGATAGAGAGACCGAACTGGAAAATTGAATGGTGTTATTACTGGAGGCAAGTGACATACAAATGAGCCAAACATCTATATACCCCTGTTTGGAATTTTCAGATTTCTGGAGGCATATTCATTCTCTCATTGCTGTTTCTTCTAGACATTAATGGACATTAATGGAACTGGAGAATGTTCTTCCATAAGGAGTCTATAAAAAGAGAAACTCAAGTCGAAATGCTGACTTCCATCTCATCTTTCCTGACCCATGTCCTAATCCGCACATCACTCTCATGACTATCTTAACTCTCAAAACAGCTAGGTCTCTACCACCTTTGATCTTTCTCTGTTTATCTCTGTTTCTCTCTCTGTCTTGCTCCCTTCTTCTTTCAGTTTTTATGTTTCATTTTTTTCTTTTTCAATTGTTATTTCCTGCTTGTAACATAATTATTACATTGTGGTTTTCTTTAAAGGGATAGGCATAAGTACTACCTTGCAGAAAATATAAACGAATAGATGCCTAAAATATTCCACTTCAGAATTTCTCTACAGTTTTCCATTAGCTTCATGATGGTTTCCTCTCCTTCTATTGAAGCCTCTAGCTATCTAGGAACAACCTTCAATAGGTTATATCTATGATTTGAATAGTAGAGATCTTCACTCTTTATTTGGGAATACTTTTCACTGTACATAAGACGAGTGGAAACGACCATAAGGATTTAGCGCGTAGACTTTAACCCAATGAATATGTAATGTTAGAACTGAAAACATATTTAAGTATTTTCTAGTCCAGTCTCATATTTTACAGTTCAGTCAAGAGAAACCTGGACTTGAATTCAAGGAAACCTGAGTTGAAATCTGACATCGATACCACTAGTTTTGGTAACTATGGACATGTCATTTTAAACCCTTTTTTGCATCAGTTTCCCACTTTGTATATTTGGGATAAAAATAGCAACTACTGCTCCAGCTTATTTTGATAATAAATGGAAAGCACCTAGCACATTAGCTGACAGAAAATGCTACTGTAATGTTAGTTATTATCACTGTTATTGCTACTATAAAGCTCAGGCAAAAGAGCTGAAGTGAATGACTGACTATTATGCAGACTTTAAGAAACACAGCTGGAATCAAAGTCATTTTAAACAACTAATAACTACCAGTAATATAGCATTGAATGTCTGCCAGGTATTACCCACTATGGTTTAAAATATTTTCCCATTTGACCCTCATAATAACCCTTTGGAGGCAGGTGCTGTTATTATCCCCATTTTAAATATGAAGAAACTAAGGCAACTAGAGGTGAAATAATTTTCTCAGGTTTACAGAGCTGTTTAAGAATCTGAAGCTGGAGTTGAACTAAGACTTTTCTGACTGCATACATGACATTCAGCTACCTCTATAGCATAATAATTGTTAAATTAAATTTTTATGTTAATGGACACATTACTTCCATTGTGTTGCTATACCAGGAAAACTACTAAAGTACGTTCTTCATAAAAATCTTGCACCAGATTGTTACTTCTGAAATTCTCCCAAAGTACATGGCCAACTTTAGTTATTATAGAAAGATATCTCTTTAACTATTTACAATTGTGCTTACAAGAATAGGAGAAAAGTAGTTTAGGGGTATGAGTTTAAAAAAAATTTAAAATTTTATAAAGTTCCTATGTAAAAGAGAAATGAGACTTCTTTTTCCAGGTTCTAGAAAACTGAATGAAACCCAATGTGTACTAGTGACATATTCAACATGACCCAAGGAATACCAAAGGTGAAGGGGAAAATGAGCCATCTTAAAGCTTTTATTTTGATGTGCAAAGGTGTGAAATGGGCTGCCTGAGGAGTTTGTGGGTTCTTCTTCATGTAAGGGTGCTGCGTGAACTCTAATTTCTGGAATGGACATTTATGAAAGTAAAGAATATATGAGAGTCTACAAATTTTCTGTCATCTATATGTTCAAACCATTCTCTATGTCACTCTTCCTTTGATTTCTTTCATAATGTACGATTTTCTCTCAAGCTGAATTTGCTGATTTGAAAATAAGTGCTAACTGTGAAAATAATGCTATTGCTGTTTCAATAATTACATTAGTGATTTTTAAACCACAAGTCACCCCTTCTGCTCCGTTTCTCAATATCATGTATGTCTACTTCTAATGGTCACTCTCTAATTCTCTTCAACAAGAATCGTGGTGAGGGGTGCGGAGCCAAGATGGCAGAGTAGAAAGACTCACATATGCCAGCTCCAAACCAAAAGCCCTTGGATTTCCTCTAAAAAGAACTCCAACAAATTCTGGAACAGTGGAAGCTTCATAACAACACAGTGAAGGAGATTCCGGTCCAGAGAGCCCTGAAAAACTGACCCCAAAGTTCCATCACGCACCAGATGGGAGCGGAGCCCAGCCCTGCCCTGGCCGTGCAGCACTGAGAAGAGCAGGCAGATCCGAGCAGGCTTCAGGGAGGGAATCTTCACCAGCCGCGAAGGCCCCTCCACCCACAGACTCACAGGTCAGTGAGAGAGATGTCTGGACAGGCTGAGAGGGGAGCGGGGTGTCTCCATGACTCGGGCTCCCTTGGAAGGCAGCAGCAGATGCAGCAGGTGGCCAGAGGCTCCCGGAGCAGCCAGGAGCTCAGCAGCAGCTCCATTACAGAAGGTCTCTGCATAAACCCCCTGAGGGAACTGAGCCTGGGAGGCGGCCCTGCCCCCACAAAAGTACCAAAAATTAAGCTCCCATTGGATAGCAGTCAGGCCTGCTGCTGAAAGCCCTGAGACTAAGGAGCAGCATTTGAATCTCAGCCCCAAGCATTAGCGGGGCAGACCTAGGCTGGGGGTGGAGAGGACTCTCAGAAGTCAAGTAACTGGCTTGGAAAATGCCCAGAAAAGGGGAAAAAAAATAACACCATAGAAGGTTATTTTCTTAGTGAACAAATGATTACACCCTTCCTTTCTGATGAAGAACAATGCTTACCATCAGGGAAAGAAATAGCAGTCAAGGTCTCTGTATCCCAAACATCTGAAATAGATATCCAATAGGCTCAGGCCATGGAAGAGCTCAAAAACGATTTTGAAAATCAAGTTAGACAGGTGGAGGAAAAACTGCGAAGAGAAATGAGAGAGATGCAAGAAAGGCATTAAAAAATGGGTCAATACCTTGATAAAGGAGACCCAAAAAAATTCTGAAGAAAATAAAACCTTGATAAATAGGTTAGCTCAATTGGCAAAAGAGGTTCAAAAAGCCGAGGAGAAGAGTGCTTTCAAAAGCAGAATTAGCCAAATGGAAAAAGAGGTTCAAAAGATCACTGAAGAAAATAATTCTCTCAAAATGAGAATGGAACAGATGGAGGCTAATGACTTTCTGAGAAACCAAGAAATCACAAAACAAAAGCAAAAGAATGAAAAAATGGAAAATAATGTGAAATTACTCATTGGAAAAACAACGGACCTGGAAAATAGATCCAGGAGAGACAATTTAAAAATTATGGGACTACCTGAAAGCCATGATCAAAAAAAGAGCCTAGACATCAACCTTCATGAAATTATCAAGGAATACTCCCCTGATATTCTAGAACCAGAGAACAAAATAAATATTGAAAGTATCCACTGATCACCTCCTGAAAGAGACCTGAAAAGAGAAACTCCTAGGAAAATTGTGGCCAAATTTCAGATTTTCCAAGTCAAGGAGAAAATATTGCAAGCAGAGGCAGAGCCAAGATGGCAGAGTAGAAAGACTCACATTTGCTAGCTCCGAACCCACAGCCCATGGATTTCCTCTAAAAAGAACTCCTGACAAATTCTGGAACAGTTGAAGCCGCGCAGCAGCACAGTGAAGGAGATGTCCATTGCAGAGAGCCCTGAAAAACCAATCCCAAAGGTCCATCGCGCCCCGGACGACAGCAGAACCCTTCCCCTGCCCCGGCCGCGCGGCACTGAGAGGAGCGAGCAGATCCCAGCAGGCTTCAGGGACTGGAATCTCAAGAAGCCGTGGAAGGTCCCTCCATCCAAAACTCACAGGTCAGTGAGAGATACGGGCTGAGAGGGGAGCGGGGTATCTCCTGGACTCAGGCCCCCTCGGGAGGCAGTAGCAGAGGCAGTGGTAGACCAGCAGCAGAGGCAGCAGGCGGCCTGAGGCTCCCGGAGCAAGTTCCCAGAGCAGGCGGCCAGAAGCTCAAGGAGCAGGCAACCAGAGGATCCCGGAGCAGGTGGCCAGAGGCTCCCAGAGCTGGGGGCTACAGGCTCCCAGAGTAGGCAGGAGGTCCAATACGGAAAGTCTCTGCATAAACCCCCTGAGGGAATTGGGCCTGGGAGGCGGCCCTGCCCACACCTGTGCACCAGCAGATAAGTTCCCATTGAATAATAGCCAGGTCTTCCACCAAAAGCCCTGAGGCTGGGGAACAGCATTTGAATCTCAGACCTCAAGCACTAGCTGCGTGGACCTACGCTGGGGTGGAGAGGACTCTCAGAAGTCAAATAACTGGCTGGGAAAATGCCCAGAAAAGGGAAAAAATCTAAGACCATAGAAGGTTATTTTCTTGAGAAGATGATTCCGCCATTCCTCTCTGACGAGGAAGAAATCTGCTTATCATCGGGTAATGATATAGGAGTCAAAGCCTCTGTATCCCAAATATCTGAAATAGATATCCCATGGGCTCAGGCCATGGAGGAGCTCAAAAAGGATTTTGAAAATCAAGTTAGACAAGTGGAGGAAAAACTGGGAAGAGAAATGAGAGAGATGCAAGAAAACCATGAAAAACGGGTCAATACCTTAATAAAGGAGACCCAAGAAAATGCTGAAGAAAATAGCACCTTGAAAAATAGGCTAGCTCAATTGGCAAAAGAGGGTCAAAAAGCCAATGAGGAGAAGAATG
>CM053773.1:252649800-252660465 GCA_028658325.1 Potorous gilbertii
AGTAGTTTCTACTTCTACAAAGCCAGGCTTGGTATCTCTGTTGAGCTACAATCATGCATCACTGATTTTTAAGCATCTCAATTGGATGTTTAACATCAGGTGTTTAACTCAGTGTGGTCAAAAGAGAATTCATTATCTTTTCTCGAAAGATTTCTTCCTCAATTTCCGAATTTCTCTACAATGGGAAGGTTCCACCATTCTCCCAGTGACCCAGTCTCAGAATTTCATCGTCATACTCAACATGTAGTTTTCATTTATCCTGCAAATCCAACGTTATGAAATCTGTTTATTTTTGTCATTTTTAACGTCTCTTCTATATATTTCTTTCTCTCTAATCACATAACCACAAACCTTATCACCTCTTGCTTAAACTATTTCATTCATCTTCGAATTTGACTTACTCAAATCTACTTTGATATGGAAAAATTTATGTACCTGTTTTGTTTGTTTGTTTTGTTTTGTTCTTTTAAATAAAGTCAAGGTATGACCGTGTCACAACTTCCCTTCGCCTTCCCATTATTCAGGCATGGTTTTTCTCTATTACTGGCAGGATCAATATAAATACCTGGATTGTATCTAAATATCTTCCTAATCTATTCCTCTCTAATTTTCATTCCTCAATTCCCTACCTTCACCTTAGAATCTATACTCCACTATTATTATTTACCATTGTTTGAATATTGCACTCCTTCTGCTTGCATTTAATTAAGGTATTCCCCTGTTCCCTCGAGGAATTCTCTGTTCCCTTATTTGTATTTTTAGTATTCCACTCTTTCTACAGAAACAGAATTCTTACCTTCAACCAAAGCCTTTTCCCAGCCCCCCCCCAGCTGTTAATAATTTCTCTAAAATTACCTTTTATCTAATGTGTTTTATATTTACCTAATTTTTAAAAACTCATCTTCCTTATTGGGAATATTTTCCTCACTATGATACCTAGTGTTTATATAGCAGTTTATAGTTTGAAAAATGCTGTATAAATAGGATCTTGTTTTTTTCTCACAATAACCGTGGAGGAAATGGTGTTATCCTCATTTTATAGATGAGAAAATTGAGGGAGATAAATGCTAAGTGATACACAGGATCGTTCAGCTATGATTAGAATAGAATTCACTTCCTCCTGACTCTAGTTCCATTGATCTATCCACTGTGCCATTCAGCTGCCACAAAGGGAAGAAAGAGAGAGAGAGACAGAGAGAGAGAGAGAGAGAGAGAGAGAGAGAGAGAGAGAGAGAGAGAGAGAGAGAAAGAAAAGAAGGAAGGAAGAAAGAAAAGGGAAGAAAGAAAGGAAGAAAGAAAGAAGGGAAGAAAGAAGGGAAGGGAAAGAAGGAACAAGTTCCCTTCTTCTAGATTTTGTTGAACATCTATGTGACTACTGAGGTGGGAAATCTGGAGTGATTATGTTAATACATTTCAGCCTGAAACATTTAAACATCCCTGTACTATTATTCTACTTCAGCCATTTGTCCAATGACATTTGAGTAGGGAGAGGGGAGGTCGATTGGAATTGTCCTCCAAAAAACTGGTTAGGAAACCAAACATGAATGACAGAAATACTCAAACACATCTGTAGTGACTAAAGCTGTCATTTTAGAGTGGTAGCCTATGACCACTTTGGAAGAATTAGTAATCCCCTTCTTTATAGACTTATCATATCTGAGCTATTATACCTTTTTGATCATTCTGGTGTATTGATAAGAGTTTATTTTTGGTATAATATTCATGTACTGTTTCCTTATATTGTCTTTTTAGGTATTAAATTGATTTGAATGATTATTTAAATACTAATTACCTCCTGTTGCATCTATTTGATTCCTATTCACACAGAGGGCAGCTAGATGTCTCAAAGAATAGAACCCAGGGCTTAGAATCAGAAAGACCTGTCTTCTTGAATTCAGAGTTGGCTTCAGACAACTACTAGCTGTGTGACCCTGGGGAAGTTATTAAACTACATTTGCTTCAGTTAACCCATCTGAAAAATGAGCTGGAGAAGGAAATAGCCAATGACCTCAGTATCTTTACCACGAAAAATCCCAATGGGGTCAAAAGATTTGGTCATGACTGAAATGACAATTGGTAAAAATAGATTTTTAACCAGATGCATATAAAATGAATGGAAAATAAACATCTAATTAGAATCTCCAATGTGGGTTAAAAGACATCCTCTTTTGAGAATTTTACACAAGAGACATCAGGTTCCCTTTAATACCTTATTTTGTTGTCCTTGGAGTAAAGTTCAGAAGATATTCTCTAGGTTGTGTTTCTTAAAAGCCCTAGATGCACATGAAAGGTTGTCAACACTGCTCCTAGGCAGAGATTCCAGACACAGTATAATGTTTTGTTTCTTCTCTTGCTTGTCTACTCAGAATACCAGTTGAAATGGAAAAAAACAATATTCTCCTTGCCCTGTCTATGAATATTTCTCTTCTTTGATATTACCAGCCTTTGTGGGTGTCCACTGCTGTCCTAAGGTTGTGGTTATACTCTTTTCTTGAGTGTTGTATCATCATAGAAACAGTTTTTACCCTCACCAGTATATTACTCCTAGCAACTCATAGATAAGAAACAAATTGTTCTCAAATATTCATTGGAGTGAATGGGAAGAAGGGAAGAGGAAAAGAGAAGAGGGGAAGGGAGAAGAATCAGAGAGCAGGTGCAAGGGAGTGGAGGAGAGGGAAGGGTAGTTTTCCTTTGATTCTGGAGACAATAGAGAGAAACTGGAGGAGAATTAGCAAGAGGATTATATAATTGGAATTGAGCTTTGAGAAAATCATTTTTTAAAGCTTGCACAAAAAATAGATTACATTGAGGACAGGCAAGAAGCAAGATGACAAATAAGCTCTCTATTGCTGCAGCACCCTACATGAGAGATGACGCTGACCTGAGCAAAGTTGGTGCCTGTGAGTAGAAATAAGGAGATGAATGCAAGTTATATTATGGGGATAGACACAAGTTAAGTAGTTCCTATAAAATATAATTTCAGGATATAAAATTTTAAAAAATAGATAATATGACATATACACAGAAACACACAAGTCAAATTTAGGAATGTTAATTAACATGTTAAAAAGGAAGTAGTGATCACAAAATCCAAAGATGGTTCATGGTCTAAAACAAAGACTCACACTAGACTAACTCTGAATTCTCCCATTATTTTTAAACAACGTTCCTAAATTGATGAGACAATATTATATAACAGATAAAAGGAACTACCTTAACCTGTGATACACATAAGCTTCATGACTACAAAGAATGAAATTTTTATACCCAGAATTCCTTACACAGGTGAAAATATTGGTGTATAGAAATTCAAAATTAGCACAACTAAATTAATTGATAAATAGAACCCTATAGATTACATTTTATCAAAGTATTAGATAAAACATATAATTTGTTTTATGTGGAAATAATGTTGAAATATAAGGTAGATGAACAGAAGACAATGTACAAGTGTATGTATAACATAAATACTAGATTTTTGAAAGATAAATTTGTGGAAGGAAGGTGGCATTTGAGTTGGCTTTTAAAGGAAACTAGAGCACTTCTGATATGAACTTGAAAAGAAAGTGCACTGTCTCAGAGCAATGCAAACCATATAAAGACCTTGAGATAGGCTTTGAAGTGATATACATAAGAACTAGTAATAAGGACAATTTGTCTAGTCTAGAGAGCTCAAGAAGGGAAAAAACGTTTAGTAAATCGAGAAAGCAAATTTGAGTTGTAATGTAAATGTTTAAATTTCAAATACAGCTGTTTCTTTTATATCCTAAGGAATCACTAGAATTTTTAAGATTTGACATGTTAAGATTTTGATTGAGGCAAATCCCACGGCAATAACTGTAGAGTGATTGGTCCCAGAAAGGAAGACAAAAAGCAATGGGTAGAAACTACAAGTAAGAAAATTTCTAATTAATATATATTCAAGCCTCATCCCAATCAGAGACAAGCGAGTCAAGTAGGTTTTCCTGAAATATAATCAGTTACCCATTGTGGAAGGTCGTCAGCGAAGAGGCTAGGTAATCAGTTATCTATCTCTTAAAGAGGGATTGTTTTTCAGATTAGGATTACAGTATACAAACATTAAGATCTTTCAACTCTGAAACGCTGTAATTGTCTTTGACAGGAACCATAGTGAATGAAGATCGAGATCAGAGTGTTGCAGTCACATTCATACTTTTAGGATTCTCTGACTACCCGGATCTCAAAGAACGCCTCTTCCTTCAATTTGAAAAGGTTACAAGCCAAGACCAAAGGGGAGGGCGTATTGGGGCATGATTTTCTGTTTGCAGGTGATTGTGCCCTCAGTGCAGTCTCTGAAGCTGTGTATGTGTGTGGGTGTGTGGGTGTATAATCCCTCCAATTACCCAGATACTGAGAAAAGTTTCAAGAGTTGCAAATATTATATTTCCATGTAGGAATGCAAACATTTCAACTTTAGAAAGTCCTTTATGATTTCTCTTTTCTGTTTACCTTTTCATACTTCTCTTGATTCTTGTGTTTGAAGTCAAATATTCTTTTCATCTCTGGTCTTTTCATCAAGAATGCTTAAAAGACCTCTATTTTATTGAATGACCATTTTTCCCCTGAAGTATAATACTCAGTTTTACTAGTTAGGTGATTCTTCGTTTTAATTATAGTTTCTTTGACTTTTGGAATATCACATTCCACATCCTTTGATCCCTTAATGTAGAAGGTACTAGAACTTGTGTTATCATGATTTTATTTCCACAATACTCAAATTGTTTCTTTAGAGTTACTTGAAATATTTTCTTCTTGACCTGGGAACTCTGGAATTTCGCTACAATATTCCTAGGAGTTTCTCTTTTTGGATCTCTTTCAGGAGTTGATCGATGGATTCATTAAATATTTATTTTGCCCTCTGTTTCTAGAATATCAGGCAGTTTTCCTTAATAATTTCATGAAATATTACCTCTAGGCTCTTTTTTTGATCATGGCTTTCAGGTAGTCCCACAATTTTTAAATTGTCTCACATGGATCTATTTTCCACGTCAGTTGTTTTCCCAATGAGACATTATACTCTTTCTTCCATTTCTTCATTGTGTGGTTCTGTTTTGTAATTTCTTGGTTTCTTATAAAGTCATTAGCTTCCATCTGTTCCACTCAAATTTTTAAAGAACTATTTCTTCAGTGAGCTTTTGAATCTCCTTTTCCATTTGACTAAATCTGCTTTTGAAAGCATTCTTCTCCTCATTGCCTTTTTGGACATCTTTTGCCATTTGAGGTAGCCTATTTTTAAAGGTGTTATTTTTTTCAGTATTTTTTTGGATCATCTTTAGCAAGCTTTTGTCTCATTTTTCATGATTTTCTTGCATCACTCTCATTTCTCTTCCCAATTGTTCCTTCTCCTCTCTTACCTGGTTCTCAAATTCTTTTTTGAGCTTTTCCATGGACTGTGACCACTGCATATTTGTTTTGGATTTTTGGGATGCAGATATCTTGACTTTTATGTCTTCCCCTGATGGTAAGCATTGTTCCTCCTCATCAAAAGCATGTGAGAGTATCCCTGTTCACCAAACAAATCAACTTTCTGTAGTCCTATTATTTTTTTTCCTTTTTCTGGGCATTTTCTCAACCAGTTCCTTGACTTTTGGATCGTTTGTGAAGAGAAGGGTATATTGTGGAGACCTGTGAGATCTCAGTTCCTCCAAGGTGGCACAATCAAGGGAAACTCCTTAGGGAATCTGCGAGAAACTTAATATGCTTCTGATGTTTGTATGAAAAAAAGGTACAGGATAGCAAGGTCAGAGAACCTACATAGATAATTTAGCTATCCCAGTGTCTTTGGGAGCTGTCAATGGGACAGTGTAGGGAATATACAAGACATTAAGGGAGTTGTCAGAGGCATGGATGTGGGGGATCTGGCAGGGGACAAAAGTCTTTGGGCTAGGCACACCTCTATCTCTTCTGATAAAAGAACGTGTTGTGCAATAAGAGAAAATATTTTCCCAGAACAGGAGCCTACCTGAGAAATTGGGATGCTTCCATAGCCATGATTTTAGATCTGAGTCCTAATTACCCCTTCAGAAAGGGCAGCTTCTAAACATGAGGCATTTTCTAATCTCTTTCCCTTCAATACTGTGCATTCATTACAAATAGATACTATTTGTGTATTGATATGCACACATATCTGTGTAGATAGATTAGATAGAGACATAAATATAGAGAGATGTAGATATACATAGATAGATACACATGTGAATCCATCCGTATGAATGGATGTACTGATATGTTCAGAAATGTTTTTGTTGGAGAAATTCATATACATATACATATATATATATATATATATATATATATATATATATATATAGTTCTAATGATTCTAATCACCTTTTTTATGAACTGAAACATCACACTATCTCCCTTCTACATTAAGATTATCTCCATATTTTGGAGTGTTTCAGATCCTGATGGACAGTGTGATAATCCTTGTCTGAAAAGGGGATATGGTGCAATTTGTAATCTGCTCTTCAGGATTAGACAAGTATTGTTTATTGGTTTCAGGTGTGTCCGAATCTGTGGTCCCATTTGAGGTTATCTTGGAAGATACTGAGTGTTTTTCCAGTTCCTTCACCAGACCATCTTATGGATGAGGTAAACTGAGTTAAACTTTGTTCCCATGTTTGCACAGAGAGTATCTGAGGCCAAATTTGAGCTCAAGTCTTCCAGACTCCACAGCTCATCTGTATCCACTGAGATACCTGCCTCCTCAAAAATCAACAATAAAAATAGTAATAATAGGAGAAACCAATGCCGTACAAATACACATGCACAAAAATTTTGATCACATTTTTGTTCCAGACAATGAAAGAACACGCAAGGAGACAGGAGTAATTTGATTGAGAAAATGCATTGTAACTAGCTGAACAATTCAAGGCTTTGATATAAATGCAAAATAACAGCAATGAGATGAGTGGAAGAGTATGGGAAACACTCACACAACTTAATAAGTTATGGTCATTTTATTTTTATTCCTTTTCAGTGTTGAAAGCATATGGAATATTTGCCAATTTGTATAAGATTTATAGAACAAAGGAAATTTGCTCTTGTTTTCACACTGTAACTTGAACCTTGGATTCAAGTCTTTGGACACATGTTTTAGTACCCCACAGTAATAACCTTATTTTCTATCATACATTCTACATTTTGGAATATTTCCCATAAAAATTGGAAAAGTTTGAAAATTTAATAAATGTTTTCTTCTGGAGGTCCTGTTAGGTGAGAAATCAAAGTAACTGGGGTATCAACATTCTAATAGGATCATCTGAAAATGTCAGTAAGCATACAGTCTGATTTATTTATTTCAGGATAGATGCTTAGCTTAGACATGGTAGTTCATTTTCCTTCTTTCTGAAAAGCCCTTATACGTGTTTCTTAGAATTGCGTATTTAGTGCCACAGCTGCTTGGTGATGTTGATTGGGTGAAGGGTTTATATACCATATTCCACCAATTCTTCCTTTCGGAGTCCTTTCCCTGCTTTCTTTTCTGGAAAATAATTGTGATGAGATCTCCTAATGTATCACTTCCTTGACCTGTCGCTACCAATATTATCAGAGCAGTCTGTTCTGAATTTGAGGGAGTCCAAGGTGTGGTTGAAGTATACCTTATTAAACCACAAAGGATAATACCATAAGCAAATTAAGGGACCATGGAATAATTTATTTGTCAGATCTATGGATAAGGGAAAAATTATGACCAAAAAAGATTTAGAGAGATTAACAAAATATAAAATAAAGTACTGTGACTTTATAAAATTTGAAATATTTTTTGCAAAACAAAAACAAGAAAACAATGACACCAATATTTAAATGAAAGTAGAAGAGCGAGGCAAATTTTGGCAACAAGTATCTGGTAAAGGCCTTATTTCTCAAATATGTAGAGAACTGAGGCAAATCAGTAAGAATTTAAATCATTCCATAACCAAGGAAATGTTAAAGTATAAGAACAGCAGGTTTTGTTAAAGAAATCAGAGGCATCTACAATCCTATCTAAACCTAAATGTTCTAAATAACTATTGATTAGAGAAATGCAATTTAAACCGGTTTTGAAGTACCATCTCATACTTGTGAGATTGGCTAAAACCACAAAAAAAGAAGGAAAAATACATATGTTACAGGGGATGTGGGAAAGGTAGAATCCACCCATTCTGGAGAGCAATTTGTTATAAGATACAAAGGATTGTAAAACTGTGCATACCCTTCGATAGGATGCCATTGCTAGGTCTCTGTCCAAAAGACATTTTTTAAAAGGAGGGGAAAGGCTCTAGTTGTATAAAAAATATTTGTAGAAGCTCTTTTTGTGGTGGCAAAGAATTTAAAATTGAGAGGATGCCCATCACTTGCGGAATGACTGAACAAGCTGTAGTATATGAGTGTGATGGAATAGTAACGTTGTATAAGCAATGAAAAGCAGGTTCATGTCGCAAAATCTGTAAAGACTTGCATGAACTGACTTCTAGCCAGTAACAACAGCTTTATATGAAATATGAAAGACTTAGCTATTCTCAGAGATAGAATAATCTAAGACAATACATAAGAACGCATGATGAAGTACGTTATCTCCCACAAGAGACAGAACGGAAGTGTCTGAACTGTCTGAAACTTAAAGAAGATATTTTCTATCTCCATTTCAATTTTTTTCCTTTTTTCTTTCTTTCACTCCTTTTCTTTCTTTTCTTCCTTTCTTCCGCCCTCCCTCCCTTCTTTTGTTCTTTCCTTCCTTTTTTCTTCCTTCCTCTCTCCCTTCCTCTCTTTCTCTCTCTCTCTCTCTCTCTCTCTCTCTCTCTCTCTCTCTCTCTCTCTCTCTCTCTCTCTCTTTCTCCCGTATTCTCCTGCAACATGACTACTAAATAAATGTTTGGGATGACTGAAGAAGGAAGAGATGGGACAGAAGGTTAGAATTTGGAACTGAAAAAAAAATGCTTTGTCATGTAATACTGAGAAAATAAAATAGCATTAAAATAAGAAAGCGTTTACATCACATCTTGAAATCTTGAACACTGGATATATTGTATACATACGTTATTTTTTTCTTTATTTTCTCTATTAAAATCTTAGGTGCTCTGTGTATCTCCAATATTAAATGAAGTACTTGGAACTTTATAAGTGGTAACTAAATGTTTGCTGCCTCTTAGAGCCACTACAGATGTTTCCTACATCGCAAATCTGTTTATTGTATATATGGGGGAAGAGTGAAAGGGCAAGGAGCTTTCTCTAATTATAAAAGTGGTTTGACATAAGGATCATATTCAGCCTTAAAAATCTAGGAAATGGGGGAAGGAGCCAAGATGGCGGAGTAGAAAGACTCACATGTGCTAGCTCCGAAACCACAGCCCATAAATTACCTATAAGGAGGGGCTCCCAACAAATTCTGGAGCAGGGTAAGCCGCACAGCAATGGAATGGAGGAGATTTCCTTTACAGAGAGCCTTAAAAAACTGTAAACAAAGGTCCGTCACACAGTGAGCCTGGAGCGGAACCTGGCCTTGTGGCTACGAGAGGAGCAGGCTTCAGGGATGGAATCTCCAGTGGCCACGAAGGTCCCTCCACCCACAGACGCTACAGGTCAGTGAGAGAGACTTCTGGGATGGCTAAGAAAGGAGCGGGGTGTCTCCATCAATCAAGACCCCTAGGGAGGCAACAGCAGAGGCAGCAGCAGCGAGACGCTCCTGGAGCAGGCAGGAGTTTGGGCAGGAGCTCCGGTCCATTACTGAAGGTCTCCGCAAAAACTCCCTGAGGGAACTGAGCACGTGGCCCTGCCCCAACCTAACCACCAGAACTTAAGCTCACATTTAATAGCAGCTGGGCCCACCACTGAAAGCCCTGAGGCTAGGGAGCAGCATTTGAATCTCAGACCTCAAGCACTAGCTGGGCGGGTCTGAGCAGGGGTGGAGAGGAATCTCAGAAGTCAAGTAACTGGCTGGAAAAATGCCCAGAAAAGGGAAAAAATATAAGAACATAGAAGGTTACTTTCTTGGTGACCAGATGATTCCCCCCCCTCCTTACTGATAAGGAAGAACAATGTTTACCATCAGAAAAAGACATAGGAGTCAAGGCTTCTGTATCCCAAACATCTGAAATAGATATCCCAAGGGCTCAGGCCATGGAAGAGCTCAAAAAGGATTTTGAAAACCAAGTTATACAAGTGGAGGAAAAACTGGGAAGAGAAATGACAGAGATGCAAGAAAAGCATAAAAAAACGTTTAATACCTTGCAAAAGGAGACCCAAAAAAATGCTGAAGAAAATAACACCTTGAAAAACAGGCTAACTTAATTGGCAAAAGAGGTTCAAAAAGCCAATGAGGAGAAGAATGCTTTCAAAAGCAGAATTAGCCAAGTGGAAAAAGAGGATCAAAAGCTCACTGAAGAAAATACTTCTCCCAAAATTGGAAGGGAACAGATGGAGGCTAATGACTTTCTGAGAAACAAAGAAATCACAAAACAAAACCAAAAGAATGACAAAATGGAAGAGAATGTGAAATATCTCATTGGAAAAACAACTGACCTGGAAAATAGATCCAGGAGAGACAATTTAAAAATTATGGGACTACCTGAAAGCCATGATCAACAAAAGAGCCTCGACATCATCCTTCATGAAATTATCAAGGAAAACTGCCCTGATATTCTAGAACCAGAGAGCAAAATA
>CM053773.1:252660565-252671510 GCA_028658325.1 Potorous gilbertii
TACAATCAGGATAACACAAGATCTAGCAGCTTCTACATTAAGGGATTGAAGGGCGTGGAATAAGATATTCCAGAAGTCAAAGGAACTAGGATTAAAAGCAAGAATCACCTACCCAGCAAAACTAAGTATAATACTTCAGGGGAAAAAATGGTCTTTCAATGAAATAGAGGACTTTCAAGCATTCTTGATGAAAAAAGCAGAGCTGAAAATTTGACTTTCAAGCACAAGAATGAGAAGCATGAAAAAGTAAACAGAAAAGAGAAGTCATAAGGGACTTACAAAAGTTGAACTGTTTACATTCCTACATGGAAAGACAACATTTGTAACTCTTGAAACTTTTCAGTATCTGAGTAGTTGGTGGGATTACACACAGACACATGCACACACACATGTACACACATGCACACACACACGTACACATATGCACATACACAGAGAAACAGAACACAGTGTGAACTGAATAGGATGTGATCATACCTTAAAAAAATTAAGGTAAATGTATAAGAGAAATGTTTCGGGAGGAGGAAAGGTGAAATGGAATGGGGCAAATTATCTCTCATAGAAGAGGCAAGCAGGAGACTTTTTAGTGGAGGGAAAAAGAGGAGAGCTGAGAAGAAAAACATGAAGTTTACTCTCATCACATTCGACTAAAGGAAGGAATAAAACGCACACTCATTTTGATATGAAAACATATCTTACAATACAGGAAAGTGGGGGAGAAGAAGATAAGCAGGGTGGGGGGTGGTGATGGAAGGGAGGACAAGGGGAGGAGGGAGCAATTTGAAGTCAGCCCTTTTGGGAGGGAGAGGATCGAAAGAGAGAATAGAAACAATGGGGGGCAGGATGGGTGGAGGGAAATATATTTAGTCTTACACAACACGACTATTATCGAAGTTATTTGCAAAAGGCCACAGCTATGGCTTGTATTTAATTGCTTCCCTTCCCAAAGGGAATGGGTGAGGAGAGAGGGAAAGGGAGAGTTTGGAACTCAAAGTTCTAGGAACAACTGTTGAGTATTGTTCTTGCTACTAGAAAATAAGAAATACAGGTAATGGGGAATAGAAAGTTATCTGGCCCTACAGGACAAAAGAGAAGATGGGGACGAGAGAAGGGAGGGATGATAGAAGAGAGGGCAGATTGGTGATAGGGGTAATTAGAATGCTTGGTGTATTGGAGTGCGGGGAGGGGACAAATGGGGAGAAAATTTTGAACCAAAAATTTTGTGAAAATTAATGTAAAAAAAATTAAATAACTAAATTTATATTTTAAAAAAATCTAGGAAATGAAGTGTAAAAAATGTTCCATGTAGAAAGTATATCTAGCAGTGGAAATGACATAAAACTCAGGAGTGCTTATGTCCAGCAATCTTAGGACCAGAATCCCCAGAGTAGTGATTCTTGCCCTAGGGTTGGCTGAGCTTAGGTCACCAAGTGGAATTTTACTATGTATCAAGTTACTCTGCCAGATGCTCGAGTGAGGGAGAAATTCTGCATCTTGAAGCCAACTTTTTACAGTCTTTTTACTGTCTTGTGCAAGGTGAAGTCAAGAAGTATTTATTAAGTTCTCTCATTAAGTAGTTATTGAAGTGATGCTGGGCAAGCCTTTTTCAATAGTTGTGATGGTATTTTTCCATTTTGTGATCTAGTTATGCATTCTATAATTTTGTTGAAAGTCTGTGTTGATATTTGTTAAGAGGGGAAATAATTCTAACTGAAAGTCCAATTTAATGTCTAGAAAATTCTATTATCTGCAAGTGATATAGCAGAGCCATTTATTTTTCTTGAATTACGCCTTTAGAGACAACACATGCGTATAAGTAGAGAGTCTCTAGGGCCTGAGTCCCAAATGGCTTATAGGCAAATGTAAGAACTTCATCATACGCACCATACTTGGTTTTCAGATAGAGTAAGAGGACATGTCTCTGTGTCTGCACTCTGCTTTAAAAAGGAGAGAACTATATCTTCCTTTTCCAGTCAATGAAAAAGACTGGTTTTCTAGTAATGATATCTATCAGTGGATTAGTTCTGAGCTTGGTCATTAGAAAGGGATCAGGGAGGCATCAAATCATGAAATTACTATGTCACATGATATGCCATCCATGGTATAGATCAAGGAAATGAAACATTCAGGGGAATCTGTATTCTGGTAAGTACATATGTTTGCTTATTTCCTCCTGAACAATCATTTTATCATGGTTTATTGACTGGAAATTAGAATATTCCTTTCATAAGTTCCGTGAAATGTAAATCAGAAAGGAACTCCCAAAAGGGAGAGACGGAGGTGTTCTCTCAGGTCATCTTCATCATCATAATTCACTTTTTGTCATCATTTCTGTGCATAGACCCTAACATCCATTATTATTAGAAGTTACCAAACAGAGTCTCTTCCTTCAAGGGCTTTTACGTACATATGGAAAGATGACACAGGTACGTAAAAAGACCAATGCCAATACCATTTAGCTATTGTTAAATTTTCACTGGCAGTTACTATCAAGTCTAGGAAAACTGAGAGGAATGAGGCATGCTTGTATGTGGATGGGGGAGTAGGATTGTCAGCAAAAACTGAACCTGAGAAATCTATGCATGAGAGGTCAGATTTAATTAGTAGGGTCAAAAGACAAGATATCATCCTTTGAGGGAAATGATGTATACTAATGCATTAAGGCTGCAATGCATATATCATCTTCAAAGAATAATGAGCAGAGCAAGTTCGCAGTAGCTGTGACTTTAAGTAGGAATATTGTTGAGAGATAATGTATGTGAAGCAAGTTATGTATCCCCCAAATATAGAAGGAAAAAGACATACTCGAATTAGTAAAGCCGGTTAGAGAAGAGCAATATATATGGTCTATGTAATGCTAGATTAGGAATAAGCATATTCTGCTTGGAAATATGCTGAGTGAAAATCGGCCAAAAAATGAGTTCACCCTCTATTCCAAAGGAATTATCTGAACTTAAAAATTGCAAAGGATTCCTTGTACTGTATTAGTGAAGGTGGTTTAGATGTCTGAAGCTACTTGTAACTATGGAATATAAATTCCAGACGAGGTACGTAAATCTCTCATTTAATTAAAAAACAGTAATCATACTTTTTGGCTTTTAATTATGATTATTGAGATTATATTCTTAAAATTGTAGTTGTTTTGTAGTTTTCTTTTCAAAAATGTTCAGAGCAACATTAAATTGTGAAACCTAAACAAGCACAAACCTGAAATCAACTTAAGTATTTGATAATGAAGCAACAATTTGATTGGATGAGTTCATTACTTCATTGGAAGACCACAATCCCACCAGAATAGACAAGGATGCAGTAAATCCTGAAATGAAATGAGAAAGAGGAAAACTCTTACTGTCCTGAGTACAGTAGTGTAATTCCAGGAGTGGTGGGGAAGGAATTATAAGGAAGGAAATTTAGGCTTGATCTCAGGCAGATCTTCTGAATAATTAAAACTTATTAAAAGTGGAAAAGATTGACTCAGTCTTTGTGATGACCTGAAGGCTTCAAGGACATTTATCTTTCTTTCTAAGTATTTAATTTTACCAAGTATTGGCATCTTGTATCAACATGTGCAAAAACCAAAGCTGTAACAAACACAGTCTCTGACATCAGAAATTTCGTAATTCACATCAGGGAGGGGGACACTTGCACACAAAGATCATTACTAGCAATATAAGAGTCTAATGTTTCTTACCAAATTTGTCTGAAAGCTTTGAGAGGAGACGGTGGACAATGAACAGAAAATTGTCAAGGAATAATTTGAAAATTGTGAAGAAAATGTAACATTTCTACAATTGGAATAGTAGTAAGAGGTCATAGAGGCCGGCAATATGGTGAGAAAAGAGATATGGACCAAAAAATTTACATCGTGTTGATATTATAAAGAATATACACTTTGAGTTGTAGCTGCTGCTAGCTATTACAAGTGAGATAGAAAAATCAGCTCATGGAGAGCAAGTTTATGGGAAGATTTGAATGACAGGTTAATAGTTCACTTAATTTGAAACATAATTTGAAATAGGAACATTTCTATTTTGATATTTACTATGTCTGAGGATGAGATACGATAGTGGAAAGATGAACATAAAAACCATGTCACAGTCACAAATCTACTGTATAATATCAGTCTGATCTTGGACAACTCATTTGACCTCTCTTTTTCTATAAAATGATTGCCTAGACTACATTACTGATAAGTGTTTAAGCCCTAAATCTATGATAGTAAATAAAAAAAATATTTAGGTATATGCTAGGTAGAACCAGTGAGTCTAGAAATTTGTTGAGACCTCAGAAATGTAGAAATGGGATGTATGAGATTGAAAAAGTAGGCAAAAATCCAGAAAGATAAGGATAGAGAGACAGAGGCAGAGACAGAGACACACGGAGAGAGATTTGTTTTTTGATCTCACATTGGACTAGCAACGCTATTTTTTGATTCATTATGTTTTAACTATCCTACAAATGGGTGTATGTGTGTGTGTATATATCTATGTATGTATATATATATATATATATATATATATATATATATATATATATATATATATATATGCGTATATGTACAAATACAAAACTACATGCACGTACATATACATGCAATACAAATACAGAAACAATAATTTAGCACGCTGGATACAAGGAGAGAATGAGAAGGGAGAACCTTGTTCTAGGTCTATCTCTGAAGAACCTGCTAGGGAGTACCTTGTACATTTATCAGTCTTGTGCCTGAGCCAATAAGATTGGGGAAAAAAACTGCCTGGACGAGGGAAATTTAGTGGTGCACTAGTATCTGTCAGGAAAAGCCCAAATGGAATAGAGAGTGTCAGACACTATGGAAAGCCTCAGAAAACTTTCTAATTTTATAAGTTATAACCAAATGTTACACTGTATTGAAGAATTTTTCTTTACATAGCAAGGTACTGATTGATCATGGATAGATATCTGTCTCTCTATATATCTCTCTATCTATATCTATATATAATTTTGGTGAAGCCATTTAAAAGAGAACAATTACAGATAGGATGTGCTAACTAGGAGAGAAATTTATGGTTCTTCATAAAAAGTCAGGAGATCATATAAATATTTGGAAAATAAGAAAATAATTCTTTAGAATTTATGAAATGTCAAATATTGGCCACTGTTTTATGGTGGAAAACTGACAATTAAGGGAAAAATATCCTCAAGAGATAAACTTGGTTTTGGAGAAAAAAGAATGAGTAAGTGGAGCAATCTGGAGCATTAAAGAAGGAAGGGGGATCAGAAAGGGGTTGAAAGTGGCGTGTGGAAATATTTTAAAGTTATAGAGACAAGAGTGAAAAATTTGGTAGTGTTATTCCTGGATGAAAAGTGACATTGGAATGCGTCATACATCTGGATTTGCTAGGTTAGAATTTTCAATTTACTGGCAGCTCATCCTCTCACACTGTCTCTCACAGTGGCAATTGTTCATAAGCATTTGAAATAGTAGTGTCCTTCTGTTATCCTTTTATTAAAAAAAAGAAATATAAATTGAAATGGCAACTGGCATACCCTCTTCCCTGACCCATTTCCTAATCCACACATCCTAGTCGTGTCTAACAACTCTCAATAAACTAGATATCCATCACGTTTGATTTCTCTCTCTCTGTTTCTCTCCTCTGTCTCTGTCTGTCTGGTTGTCTGTTTCACTGCTTGTTCATTTGTTTGTTTTTATTTTTTCTTTTGAGAAGATAATTACTGCATTGTGGTATTACTCAAGGAATAGACCTATTTATTTACCCCATGAAAGGGAAGATAATGCATCAGATCCCTAACACACCCCAATTCAGGCTTTTTCTACATCTTCTCAGTAGCATCATAATGACTTTATTTCTTTATAGTCACATTACAAAGAAACAATTTCCCGGGAACTAGATCTCATATTCAACCAATAGGGAACTTCCTTACTTATCTGGGTGTTCTTGTCAGACTATTTACAAAGAGGGAAGGACCTTAAGATTTTACGGCCAAGACATTGAAATGATTTTAAAAGTTTGAATAAATAATGGTACGCCTGGAAAAAAGAACTTAAATATTTTGTAATCCCATCTCATACTTTCCAGCAAGGGCCCGTAGTCAGGGAGATGGGAGTTCATATGTGACCTCACAACAGGTGCTAGCTCGGATGCCTCTGGTGAAATAATTTAACCTCAGTTAACATCACTTTCTCAATATATAAGGAAGGGATAGTTAGTAGCAACTGCTTCTTCAGATTCTTCTAAGGATCATTTTGAAAATAATTGTAAAGGACTTAGCATGATACCTGGTCAAAAGAATGTGCTATATAAATGCTAGCTATTATTCTTGTTATTATAAATATCAGGGGGAAATAGATTAAATGATTGAAGATTACAGTCATCAAATTCACAGTTGAAACCATTTACACAAATAACAACTAACAATAATATAGTACTGACTATGTGCCAGGTGTTGTCTTAAGCACTTTAACGATGTTATCCCATTTGGTCTTCCCAACAACCCTTGGAGGTAGGTGATATTATTTCCCCATTTGAAAAATGAAGAAACTGGGAGAAGTAGAGTTTAAATAATTTCCTCAAGGTCATAGTTAGTAATTGTCTGAAGCAACATTTTAGCTCAGGTCTTCCTGACTCTACAATTAGCAGCCTATCACTTACCTGCTTCCAAAACTTACTAATGTTAAATGTAAATTTTTATGTTAATGGACACATTACTTCAATTATATTGCTATATCAGGAAAGCTCCTAAAAAAAGTTTCCTATAAAAATCCATCACTAGATTCTTGCTACTGAAATTCTTCCAAAGACTATGTCCAAATTTTTGCTATTGAAGACACATCTTTGACTGTTAGATTGTCTTCTGACAACTGTCATTACAAGAAAAGAGCAGAAAAATACTTTAGAGGTTATGAGTTACATATATTTTCAAATTTTAAATGGCTGTTATGTATAAGAGAGCTGAAACTTTTTTTGCTGAGTTCCAGAGAACTGAACTAGATTGAATGGATAAAAGTGACATATTCAGGAAGACACAGTGAATACCAAAATTCGAGGGGAGATGAACCATCTTTGAATTTTCATTCCAAGCAAATGAGACGGATTGTATTAAGAGTAAATGAGTTTTCCTTCATTTTAATATTCTGGTCGAGCTATATTTTCTTGAATGGACATTTGTTGAAGTACAGATTGTAGTAGATTCTGCAAATTTATAGCCATCAATATACTCAGGCCATTCTCTATTTCGCTCTTATTTTGCAATCTTTCATGCTGTATGATTTTCTCTCAACTCAAATATATGGCAATTGTGAATAAGTATTAACCTTGAAACTAATACTATTACTATCTCCTTAATAATTTTAACAATAATTATTTCTAATTTCCTACTGCACTATTTTTCTCTGTTCTTCATTTTCATTTATGTTTGACTTTTCATGTTCCATCTCCAGTTCTCTCTCACAGAAATGATGGTGAGCCCTGACAGGAATCATAGTGGTGCTGTCATGTTCATCCTCTTAGGATTCTCTGATTATCCAGAGTTCCAGGTACCCCTCTTTCTACTGTTCATTACTATCTATACAGTCACTGTGGTGGGAAATTTAGGCATAATTGTGATCATCAAGATCAGTCCCAAACTCCATACCCCCATGTACTTTTTCCTCAGCCACTTGTCCTTTGTGGATTTATGTTACTCCACTATAGCTACACCAAAGCTACTAGAAAACTTAGTTGTAGAAGACAGAAGTATTTCCATCAAAGCCTGCATCACACAGTTTTCCATGGGTGTCACCTGTGTGATAGCGGATATGGTCATGTTGGCAGTGATGGCCTATGACCGCTTTGTTGCTATATGTTACCCTTTACTGTACACAATTTCCATGTCCCCAAAACGTTGTGCCCTTCTAGTGGTTGTGGCATATTCTTGGGGCATAATTTCTTGTATTGTACTCACCTACTCACTTGAATTGTCATATTGTGAAACCAAAATCATTAATAATTTTGTATGTGAATATTCTGTCTTTCTCTTTGCTTCTTGTTCTGATAAACACTTCAGTGAGTTGATACGTGCTGTCTTTGGAAATGTCAATGCATTTTGCACCCTCGTTATCATTCTTATATCCTATCTTTTTATTTTTGTCACTATCTTCAAAATGCATTCAGCCAGTGGGAGATATAAAGCTTTCTCTACATGTGCTTCCCACATGACAGCTGTTATTATCTTTTATGGGACCATCCTCTTTCTATACTGTATCCCCAATTCCCAAAACTCATGGCCATTAGTCAAAGTAGGATCTTTTTTTTATACTGTAGTGATTCCTATGTTAAATCCCTTAATATATAGTCTACGGAACAAAGATGTGAAGGAAACAATCAGGAAATTAATGGATCTCAGAATAGTTTCTCAATAAGATCATTTATGTGGATTCTATGACATCCTTATAAACTCTTCTGATGAAATTTGTTATTTTTAAATAAATTTTTGTGTTATATTCAGTTGTGCCCTTCTGTGGCGGTCAAAGTTCCAGTTTCCACAACGATCAGAATATTCTCGGGAAAATGAAGAAAGGATGTTTGAAATGAGATAAATCCCTGGTAGAAAACCATTTTAATATACCTACGTAGTTTAGGATCAATTTCAGAACATTCAAATAAATTTTCTTGACAACTTATTTGAAAAATCTATCTAATAATTCTACAAGATTGAATGCTTGTTTCTTCACATTTCTGCTATTTCATGGAAAATAAAGGACCAGAAATCTAAGAAATGAGCTTGTTTAAGATGTGCCAGAAAATAACACCTTGAGGAGTGACCATATTCAGGGTTGGAAAAGAACAATAGTCACCAACTTCAGAAGAAATTCAATCTCATCAATTCTTATAAAACCAAATTTAATGGGTTAAGTACATTTGGTGTAATACAATAAAGATTTCATATGTGTTGATAAATCTATTTATATATAGCATGGATACAAGCATTCTAAACACATATGCTACAAGTGGTATTGCATCCAAACTCTTAGAGGAGAATTTAAGGTAGTTACAAGAAGAAATAAACAGCAAAAATATACCAGTGGGGGACTTCAAGTTCTCCCTCTCTGAATTTGGTAAATTTAACCCTAAAGTAAAGAAGAAAGAAGTTAATGATGTGAACAAACTCTGGATAATGTAAATATGATAGATCTCTGGAGAATGGAGATAGAAAAGAAAACATGTTTTTCTCAGTGGTACACGGCATATATACAAAAATTAACCATATACTAGGGCATAAAAACCTCACAATTCAGTGAAAAAAATGGAGAGATAGTCAGTGCATCCTTCTCAGGTCATAATGCAATAAAAATTACATGTAATAATAGGCAACTGAAAGAAAGACCAAAAATTAATTGAAAACTAATCCTAAAGAAGGAGTGGATCAAACAACAAATAATAAACAGAATCAAGAACTTCATTCAAGAGAATGACAATGATGAGACAACCTACAAAATCTATTGGGATACTGCAAAAGAAGTTCTTAGGGAAAACTTTATATCTTTTAATGCCTGCATGAGTAAAATAGAGAAAGAAGAGATCAATGAAATTGGCATGGAAATGAAAAAACTGGAAAAGGAACAAAGTGAAAATATCCAACTAAATAACAAATTAGAAATACTGAAAACCAAAGAAGAGACTAATAAAATTGAAATTAAGAAAATTATTGAAATAATAAATAAAACCAAGAGTCGATTTTAGGAAAAAACCAATAAAATAGATAAACCTTTGGTGAATTTGATTTTAAAAAAGAAAGAAAGCCAAATTACCAATATCAGAAAGGAAAGGGGTGAACTTCCCTCCAGTGAGGAGGAAATTAAAACAGTAACCAGAAATTATTTTTACCAATTTTATGCTCACAAATTCGACAATCTAAAGGAGATGGATGATTACTTTAAAAAAATAAAAATTTGGGGGCAGAGCCAAGATGGCGCAGTAGAAAGACACACATTTGGTAGCTCCAAACCCACAGCCCCTGGATCTCCTCTAAAAAGAACTCCCAACAAATTCTGCAACAGTGGAAGCCAAACAGCAACACAGTGAAGGAGATTCTCGTTCCAGAGAGCCCTGAAAAACCGATCCCAAAGGTCCATCGCTCCTCAGACGGGAGCGGAGCGCTCCCCTGCCCCGGCCGTGGGGCACTGAAAGGCGCGAGCAGATCTGAAAAGGCATCAGGGACGGAATCTCCAGCGGGCACAAAAGTCGCTTCACCCAGAGACTCGCAGGTCAGTGAGAGAGAAGGGCTGAGAAGGGAGCAGGATGTCTCCGGGACTCAGGCCCCCTCGGGAAGCAGTGGCAGAGGCACCGGGCAGAGGCAGCAGGTGGCCAGTGACTGCTGGAGCAGGTGGCCAGAGGCTCCCAGAGCAGGTGGCCAGGGGCTCCTGGAGAAGGCAGGAGCTCAGCAGCAGCTCCATTACGGAAAGTCTGGGTCTGGGAGGCTTCCCTGCCCCCACCTGAGCATCAGCAGATAAGCTCCCATTGAATAGCAGCCAGGTCTGCCACCAAAAGCCCTGAGGCTGGGGAGCAGCATTTGAATCTCAGACCCCAAGCACTAGCTGAGCAGACCTAGTCCAGGAGTGGAGAGGACTCTCAGAAGTCAAGTAACTGGCTGGGAAAATGCCCCGAAAAGGGAAAAAATAAGACTATAGAAGGTTATTTTCCTGATCAGATGATTGCGCCAATCGTCTCTGACGAAGAAGAAAACTGCTTACCATCAGATAAAGACATAGGAGTCAAGGCCTCTGTATCCCAAACATCTGAAATAGGTATCCCATGGGCTCAGGCCATGGAAGAGCTCAAAAAGGATTTTGAAAACCAAATTATACAGGTGGAGGAAAAACCGGGAAGAGAAACGAGAGAGATGCAAGAAAAGCATGAAAAATGGGTCAATATCTTAATAAAGGAGACCCAAAAAAATACTGAAGAAA
>CM053773.1:252672010-252686023 GCA_028658325.1 Potorous gilbertii
GGGGGGGGGGGGGGTGGGGGGGGAAGGTGTGGGGGTATAAAATCTTAATTTTAAGGAAGTGATTGTAGAACATTTATAAATAAATAAAATAAAAATGAAAAAAGAAAGTAAAAAACTAAGACTCAGTGGTGGAGTAAAATTGGAAAAAAGACAGTGTTTGCACCTATATCTTGCGGACTCAATGTCCAGTCCCTTATCACAATCTTCTACAATCTCTAAGGTGGGTTTAAAGAGAAGATTCAGTGTGTTTTGGGGTAAGGAGCAGCGGAAACAATTGCATTTCGAGGTATTACAAGGATGGCTAATGGATTAGAAATATGAAGAGTTACATTTGTTCTTTTTTCCCCAGAAGACTGTTCTGGGAGTGACGTGTAAATCATAATTAGACAAGTGTAGGTTTTATGTCAGGAAAAATATAACAACAACAAACTCTCACCATGGCAGCTTTCTAATAAGGAAATGGAATGATTCAAGGATAAGTTTTCTCTATTCTCTTAGTGCTTGAAGTAGAATCTTTCTCATCATGTGTGGAGCCTCCTAAAGGAGGGAGATAAATCACATCATAACTTGGCATCCATTTATTGGGATCCAAGTACATGACATGAAACACACTTTTGTTTAGTGATGCGAATGCTGCAGTTAGTCTATCTGTGACAAATATCTGAAAACCTCAGCATGACAACCAACTTGTTAGTCATAAATCATGTAATGAGGACTTCATTTGCTCCAAGCAGTGTTATCTGAATACAAATAGGAGAAAAATTGCTTTCATTAAGGATGTTACATTCTAATGAGGGAAGGTAATAAATAAAACTTAGTTGAAAAGTGGAGGGGGGTGGTTAACAGGCATGAAAGCATGATAGAAATTGTCATAAGGAGATGAGATAGATATCAGAGCAACATAAAGAGGGATAAAGTCAAGCACTGATGGAGAGTCCAGGATATAAGGAAGTAACTTCTGGAAAGGTTGCACACCGGTGTGTGCATTAGGGGAAAGTGGATTTGGGTATTAGGGATGATATGACCACTCAGAAGGAGTTCCACAGAGAATGTGGTTGAGAGATTAAAGAATTTGCCAGTCTGGTAGCTTCCTGGTTTAATTAGTTATTTGTGTGAAAGAGATGATAAGTGGATCATACACAGTTATAAAAATATAAGGGCTGTTAGAACCGTTTTGTCTCAAGCCGCATTTGCCTTAACTTAGTTATTGTTTTTACTGGCACCAGGAATAGGATCAGTTAATACCAATGGTCATAAATGAAGCAGTGGCAGCTGTGTCAACAGCAACAATAGTAGCAGTAGCAGTAGCAGCAGCAGCAGCAGCAGCAACAGCAGCAGTAGTAGTAGTAGTAATAGTAGTAATAGTAGCAGTAGTAGTAGTAGTAATAGTAGTAATAGTAGCAGTAGTAGTAGTAGCAGTAGCAGTGGTAATATACAGAAATATACAGAAGAGGAGGAAGAAAATGGTTAATATTTATACAGTGCTTGGGGATTTTAAAAAAAAATCTTTCCAAATATTTGATTCTGTCTTTACAACTACCTTTGGAAGCGTTATTGTTTAGTCATATTCTTTGTCTCCAACTCTTCTTGACTCCATCAATATTATTTTTCTTTTGTCTGACATATACTGCAATGATTTACTAATTCTTTCTCTAGTACATTTTATAGAAGAGGAGCTAAGAAAACAGGGTTAAGTGACTTGCCCAGCATCACACAGGTATAAGTATCTGAGGTCATATTTGAACTCACAAAATGAATCTTCCTAACTCCAAATCCAGTGCTCTATTCATTGTGGAAGGTGACATTATGGTCCCCCTTTTATAGATGAAACAAAGGCATGGAGTATTTAAGCGAATTGTTCAAGATCACACAGACAGTAACTATCTGATGTTGGACTAAAACTCAGGTCATCTTATAGATCCGTGCTAATATTTTTGGAGCAAAAAATAAAAAAAAAGGTCAAAGGAAAAATGTGTCCTTGTTACTATTGTCCCAAACAGAAAATATAAAATCAAATTAGGAAGAGAATATGGGAAAGGACTGAGGCAAAGGAAAATTACTTTCATCCAGTGATGAAAATATATCTTGTTACCCAATGGAATGAACTTTTGAGATGTTATCAATGAAATATTATAATAGATCATTCCTAATAAATTGGAAAATATGGAGTGGAGTAATTATTGAATTTTGGAGTAACTACTTAGACAGACACAATAACACAATGGAGGCAAAACTGTGAATTACTCAATTCATTTCAGAAAACAGTTTAGAGTGATGTAGAAAAATTGGTAAAATATAACTAAAGTAAATATAGATACATTTTGACCTAGGGCTTCTAGAAATAGATGTATGCAAATAGATAATTGCAGGGATTAAATCTAAATAAACAAAACATTCAGAAGTGCACTTCTACAATGTTAAAGAACTAGTGGGAGAAATTACATGCAATTATTTGGAAAATGGCTGCAGAAATTATGACATCAGAACGGAACACACAACAGGATAGTAATATGAGTATAACTTAAAAAATAAAAAGAAATCTGAAAATCTTGGAAATGCTTATAAATGAAACAAAGAAAATAATAATAACAATACTCACAATCACTTTGACGTCATAAACAGAACGTTTATATTAAAAACAAAGCAAAAAACCAAACTCAATAAAATGTAATTATGAGGTCTAGGTCTAATACCAGAGAAAACATGAAGAAATGTACTTTTCTCGTTTCTCTACAGAGGAGCAACTGGAGGACTGTGGTACAGTAGGTAGAACTTTGGACTTAAATCAGAAAGCTATTCTCTTGGATTTTTTTTATCAGACACTGAGTGTCTGTGGAACCCTGTGAGAGTGAGGTATATACTGTATATGCCTAAAGTTTCTTGCATGTAAAAATAGGATAATAATATCACACACCTCTGAGTGATGTTGTAAGGACAAAGTGAGGAATTATTAATAGAATTATTTGAGAAACTATATCTAAAGGGTTTTGCAAAATTTAATGGGGTACAAGAACGTTAACTATCATAATTATTTATACATGAGAAACAATGAACATATGCTACATGCCTTAAGTCATAGTTAATATTTGGGTTTTGTTATACCATCAACATGTCAGTTACAACCACTCTCTAAGATTTATAGAAAATCATGACCTTGGAAAAGTCAAGGTGGAAATTTATGAAGCAATTGTGATCTTACCTAGTGAAAGAAGTATGTGCATATTAAAACACTATTCCACCAAAACATTTGTACACTTCTGAGACATGTGAATGATTTTCAATTGGTAAGCTAACTTTTCCTGAGAGGTCAAAGGCATTCAACTAAACCAGAGTTTCTTCACAGCATTTTTAACCTCTCTGTTTCTAAGGGTGTAGATCAAAGGGTTTAACATAGGAGTAATAATATTAGCACATACACTTACAGCTTTATCAATAGGAAAAGTAGCTACTGGCCTCACATATAAGAATATGCAGGGAACAAAGAACAAGACCACCACCGTGAAGTGAGAGCTGCAGGTAGAAAGGGCCTTCTGCCTTCCTTCTGAACTACCACCCTTCAGGGAGCAGAGGATGACTGCATAGGAGAGAGTTAGTATGAGAAAGATTGACAGGCACATTACACCACTGTTAGCAATGATTATAAACCCAACAAATTGGGTATCTGTGCAGGCCAGTTTCAGTAATGGAAACACATCACACTCAAAGTTATCAATAATATTAGGGCCACAGAAGGGAAGATGGGACATAAAGATGAGTTGTATAGTGCCATGAATGGAGGCCTCCATCCAAGATGCTGCCACCAGCAGATGGCACATATGAGAATTCATGACGGTCATGTAGTGCAAGGGTTTGCAGATGGCCACATAGCGATCATAAGCCATGACTACAAGGAGGATGATGCCTACACCACCAAAAAAATGGGATGCAAAAAGCTGAGTCAGACAGCCTTCTAGGGAGATGGTAGACTTCTCATAGAGTAAATCCACAAGCATTTTGGGAGTCACAACTGAAGTGTAGGTAGCATCCGCTATAGATAAGAAGGTTAGAAAAAAGTACATGGGTGATCTCAAAGTTCGGCTGGCAGTCACGGTTATGACAATGAGTATGTTTCCTATGATTGTAATAATATAAATAATTAAAAAAATGACAAAGAACATTTTTCTGAGCTCTGGACTTTGTGTAATACCTAACAGAATGAATTCTGTTACGTTGATTTTCTTCTCCATTTTGGTCAATCCTTTGGCAACTTCCTGATTTTCCCATATTCTTATTCGTTGTTTTCTTTTCTCTTCATTTTTCCCACCAATGCGACCTTACCTATCTCACCTAAAAGTCCAGCTATTTTAATTGAATGTTTAATCAGTCATGAGTATTCTGAATCAAACTGTTTAATGTGTTAGGTTTGAATATTGTACAGCAGGAAAGAAGGGATATAACATCCTCAATCCTTCATTTATCTTTCATCTTAGAGGCAATTTTCGTGTTACTAGTTTGTTTGCAACCCAATGAAGGGAGAAATGGATAAGCTTCATATTTAACAATCATCCAAATCTGATATATCAATAGAACAACTAGAAACTATCTATTGCACATTTTAGTTGAAATTATATTTGATATTAATGAGATTTTTAAGTCAGATAGGAAGGGAGGATCTAAAAAACATGACTGATATAAGGGAGCAGATAGAAAACTAATGTGGGAGTCAGGAAAACATCCATGCCCTTATTCTGGGTATGTGTCACTTATTCTGCAGTTATCGAGCTATCTCTTTAAGTGAAGAAGTTGAAAAACACTGAATGAAATGCAAAGTATTGGAAGTGTCCTTTTTAGGAGATTCTTGAATCCAATGCAATAATATTTCTGCTTAAAAAGAAAAAATAAGTGAATATAAGTAATAACAACAATAAATGGTAGAGAGGAGAGAGACAGAGGCATAAATTTGTAGAGAGAACTTTTTGTGTGTCCAGCTTTGATCTATCTCTTAAGTTTAAAATTCATAAGTGCGTATTTGGAGCTAAATGTCATAAAGACATCTCAGAACAATTTCACATGAAAAGAACTCCTCTGTCCCTCTTTTTTTACTTCTGGGGGACAATTACTTCTCTCTAATCTCCAAGCTTCACACCCTCAAGTAATTGTTCAGTTAATAACGCATAACTGATCAGTTGTTTAATCTTACATGTTCTGACATCACATGGTGTCTTGTGTCTAACCTTTGTCTCTTCTCTATAGTCACTAAACTAGTTTCTCTTTAAACCGATAAAATCTTTTACCTTCTTTATTAACATCCCCTCCTCATTAATCTGGGACAGCTAGGTGGATCAATGGATACCATGCAAGGCCTATAGTGAGGAAGAGTCATCAGACTGAGTAGAAATCTGTTCCCAGACACTTACTGGCATTGTGATCCAGGACAAGTCACTCTACCCTGTTTCCTCTGCTTCCTTATCTGTTCAATGACGTAGAGGAGGAAATACTCAATCACTCCATGATCTTTGCCAAAAGAGCACCAAAAGACCTCACAAAGAGTTGAACATGGCTGGAATGATTGAACAATAACAACCACTTAATGGTATACCTCCAATATCTCCCCTCTACAATTCATTCAACCTCATTAACTGGCAAATTGATATTCATGTAATACATTTGACAGTGATACTCCCTGCAATGTTCTTGCTGCAGAACACAAGTGAACTACAAAACTGCAAATACCTCTTATCCCTAAGATACAATACACAGTTATTTTTTTAAACATTTAAAAATTATTGAAAATCTGTCTCCAACCTGCCATTCCAGGGATATTAGAAATTACTTCCAATCATTTGTTCTACAATTCACTTATAGAATCCCTCTGACAAGTCACATTCAGCCAAGAGAATGACCTACCAGAACATCCTATTTCTAACTCTAGTTCTTTGAACTGGTTCTTCCTCATGCGTGAAATGGATTTTTTCTGTAATTCCTTTGTAATCTTTACTTTCCTTTGAAGTCGAACTTGGATTATTTTTTTCTAAAAAGTCTATTCTGATATACCTATTTGTTGGTATCTCACTCCCTTCAAGATTATCCACAACCTTTATCTGTGGAGGTATTCCTGTACCTCTTATATTCTTGTTTATTCCTTTGAAATATTTCCCTCAGAAATAAATAATAAAAACAGAAATCCATTTTGTCTGTTCCACTCCTTCCATAATCCAGCTCTCAGTTCTGTAGTGGGGGAGGTTCTATTTAAAGTAAGCACTTCCCCAATTCATAAATAGTCAAAGGATGTAAACAGGCAGTTTTCAGAGGAAGAAATTAAAACTATCTATAGTCATATAAAGAATGCTCTAAGTCAGTATTGAATAGAGAGATGCAAATCAAAATCACTCTGAGATACTACATCACACCTATCAGATTGGCTAATATGACAAAACAGGTAGATAATAATTGTTAGTGAAGATGTAGAAGAGTTGGTACACTAATGCATTTTTGGTGGAGCTGTGAGCTGATCCAGCCTTTCTTCAGAGTAATTTGGATCTATGCTCAAAGTGCTACAAAAATGGGTATTCCCTTTGACCCAGAAATACATTTTCAAGGACTGTATCCTCAAGAGATCATAAAAATGGGAAACGGTACCAAATGTTTTATAAGAAGTAAAGAATAGGAAGACTTCATAGAGACTTGGAAAGACTTATATGAACTGATGCAGAACCAGGAGAATTCTGTACACAGCAACACCTACAGTGTGCGAGGAAATTTTCTGGTTGAATTAGTACTTCATTGCAATGCAACGACTTAAATAATTCCCAATGATTTCTTAATCAAAATGCCTTCCACCTCCCGGGAAAAAACTATGAAATTCCATTGCAGAGTGAAGCAGATCATTTTCTTTCGTATTGTGTTTAGGTGTGTTTTAAAATTTCTCCCATTCATTTTAATTTTCCTATGCAACGTGACTAAGGTGAAAATTTATTTAATAGGAAGGCATGTGTAGAATCTATTTAAAACTCTATGCCATCTCAGGGAGGGAGTGGGGAGGTTAGGGGAAAGGAAGGGGGAAAATCTAAGATATATGGAAGTGATTGTAGAACAAGGAAAACAGATAAAATAATAAAAAGTACATAACAAATCCAAAAAAATAAAGTACTGTTTCACTTGTAGCCTTTAATACTCATTATCAATCAAAGTGTGTTATACTTAAGTTCTCAATCAATGAAGTTTTATGAATGAATTTCAAGTTTCATGAATGAATTAAAGATTATTTCCAAATCAATATAATAATGATGCACTTTGAGTGAGAAAAACAGAAGTTTCCATCCTAAGTTTACTTCTTACTGTTTTACACGATACCACCCAAGCCATTTAATTTCTGTCTCATGAAATGCCCAAGGACGTTCCAAGTTTAGAAACCTTGTGCTATGTAGTTGCTGAAGGAATTTCTAACACCAAATAACTATTCTAATGAAACTGCTCAAAGCTCGAGGTTCTTTATTTTACTTTTTATCCTTATAATATGCTGCCAGTTCTGATTATACCAATCGATAACAGTATAAGCTTAGATCAATCCCTTAAAATTTCCTTATAAAATGTACATAAATGAGTAAATATAACAGGTATATTGATATCAACAGTAATTTTTAAAAGATGCTAATACAATGTAGTGAAGCACTATAAGCAACATGTAGGAGAGTCTATCTTATGCTGTTCTTTGAAGAAAACTAGGGAATCCCCAAGGGAGGAAGGGCATCAGTAGACCCACAGAATCTCATAATTTCAAAGGAGAAAACCTTGATTCTTAAAGAATTCCCACTATTATATTCCATACCAAGGGATATCTAACTTCTGCCTGTAGAATTGTAGAAACTACTTCTTTTCCTTCTCTTCTTCCTCCTCCTCTTCCTGCTCTGTTTCTTCCTTCTCCTTTTCTATTCTCATCTTCATCATCCTCCTACTCTTTGTCCTCCTCTACCACCATCTCTACCGGCATCATCATTAATATTACTATGACAATGACTGTTATGATTTCAGTAGGTATTACTACCATACCACTGCCCCTACTCCCACAACCACCCACTCATAATTATTCTGGTTCCCCTACTATGACCACATTGCAATCTTATTAAAGGCCTCCTTAAATAAAACTGTCCAGAGGCAAACACAAAATTGCTGATGACCTCAGAATATAATGTAATTACTGCTTTCCTGTTCTTGTAAGCTACATTTCTCTTGAGACATCTCAAGATTTCATAAACATATTTATTGTTATGGTTATGTCATGCTATTGTTATTTTGAGCTTGCAGTTCATTAAAATCCATATTTTTAAAAGAAAACTGCACATATAACTTGACCTTTTTCTTCATGCGTTTTGTAAGTTGGTTTTAGTTAAGTATCACCCAAAAGCAACAGTCCAGAGTTAGAACTAATGAATTTGATTCTCATAAATTCAGCCCAATGCTCTAGACTCTCTACATAATTTTGAATCCTCACTCTGTAATCTTCTAACTATGCTAGCTCTTCCTCTGAACTTTATTTAATCTTTATATTTGATAACCTTTCCAGGTACACTTTATGTGAATCATGATACCACTGCAAAATAGAGCAGGTCCAAACACAGCTCCCTGGAGAAGTCGTTGAACAATTGAATGACATTGAAGAATTAATGACCTGTCTTGATTACCACTATCGAAGCACTATGGATCCATCTGGCTATATTATCATCTTTCTTCTCCTCTTGAAAAAAAAGAAAAAATTTATCAAATTATTTGCTAAAATCAATATAAAGTGGATAGACTATATTTTCAAATTTCCCCTCATCTTGGGATTTCACAATCCTTTAAAAATAGAAAATAATTTTCCCCATATATTTTGTGAAATTGAACTTCAGATTATCTAATTTGCCTTCCACTTCTGATGGTCTCTGAACTACTTGTGCAAGCAATGTATTAAACTGAAAGTAATCCTGTATTTGGAATAAAAAATATTGATTCGTAAATTGTAAATTTATGGTTGTTAGAAAAAGCGCTGAGCAACGTTGGACTTAAATATTCTCTTCTGTAACAAACAGGGATAGAAATATAGTCTTTAAAATTTTGATGATGTTATGAAATGTCATTTGAAAAAAATTGTCGTTTTCAATCAGGCATTAAAAGACCCATGATCCAGGGGTTTTTCGAAGCAATCCTTTAGTAATTCCTTTGTATTGGGTGGTGTTAGTTTTTAGATCTTATTTTTACTTTGAGTGGAAGGGATCTCTTACAACTAGCACGCAGTAAGAAAAATCCAAAGAAAGAAACTTCATGACACTAAATTCCAAAGTTTTCAGAATTAAGTTCTTCTCATCTATATTCTCATGGAAAAATGGTTTACTTTCAGATGCAAAAGTGTTTCTCTTCCTATCTATGTGTCCATAACTTGCCATAAAGCATGAAATAATTACTCTCTAGGATTCCTAATTTCTCTCTCTCTGGATAAGAGTGGCCTTTATGTTTTTCACTGGATTAGAAGTCAGAATCCTACTTATTTCCCTCCCTACTATTGTGACTTTGGATAAATCATTTGATTTCCCAGAACTTCAGTTCCTTACCTGGGCGAATGTTCAATTAGAATATGTCTTTCATCTATTACTCTTCTGACCAACATACCTTTTCTTGGACTGATGAAATTTGAACTGCTCCACGTAAAGAACTGAAGCGGCTACTATAGAAACCCAAATACCTAATATAAAACTCTGCGTTGTGCTTTGCAGAAGGTTTTGAATTATCATACACTGCTTCAAAATAGGAAAAAAAAGAAAAAAATTCAAGATTTTGAGAAACAGTTTAAACACTACTCAATGGAGTATTTAGTGAATCATACTTTAGTTTCATCCTAAACCCCTTTCCAGAAAGACACATAGTTAAAAAATTTTCATCTTCTGATGAAAGTAGAATATCAGGGGCAACTAATCATCACCTTATGAATTTATTGTTACCTCCTGGGTAACAATAACATTAAAAACTCTTTCATTACTTCAATCGTGTCCCACTGAGTATGTGTCCCCCGTGACTGGTGAGTTAACCAGCAGGATAGAGAATTCGATTTTTTTTTCAGTATGAGTTGTTGAAAGAACATCAGCTGAGTCAGGTAGGTTTGGTAGTGGTAAGAAAAAACAAACAGGTTGGAATTTTCTCTTGCTAATTGCTTATTATATCATCAAAGCAAACAGTTGAATAAAATGTAGTTGCTCCCATGAAATTATAGTAATATCAATAAATTGTTACTGGCTTTAGATAACATAATGCTAATATCCCAATGACTCTGCTCATGTTGCTGGCTCTAGCAAAATCTGGTCCCCACTGAAAAAGTTCGTTTACCCCCAAGGAACCATATAGGGATATCCACAGAGATAATTCCAAGTTTCACCTTTGTTGATGTGTTCATGATGCTCACAAAACTGTACCTAAAGATTTCTCTACTTTGTAGTTATTCATGGAAAGAGAATCTAAAAACAAAATTCATCTCTTCTGTTTGTACCCTGTGCAATTTTCTCTGTATTTCCCAAATCTGTTTGCCCTTCTTTTCTCATTTATAAAATGAAAGAAAGGTTATGATGGAAGAATGATCTCTAAGGTCCCCTATGCTTTGTTTTCAAATACCATGAAGTTCCATCATTTTTATCTGAACAAGAAGCTTGAATGTGAGAATGCAAGAAGCTTAGCACCATCTCTTTGAATTCAACTGGTCTTGTACAAAGGCAGAGTAGATTTGTTGACTAATTTGATAAAATGTAAAAAGACCTTGTAACCACTAACTCCTACAAGCAATGCTATTTATCGCTGTAAGTAACAATAATTGATAATGATTGGCAACGATATTATGATATTATAATGTGTTTACATTAGTCAAAGAAAATTTTTGACTCATCTACACATACTTCAATATTTGTACTTCCTTGATGGCAAATAGATTTCTCCAGTGGGGATCATATTTTGCCCAGAGATTAAGAGAAGAAAATTGATTTGCCAAAAGTCAAATACATTGAAAGGGCTCAATATCTTCAAACATTCATATTCATCATTTTTAATTAACTCAACTGTGAGTGGCTAGAAACAAGTTAATTAAAGACAGTGTTGTGCGTACCGTAAGTATCATCCACGCAAGAGTTTAGGAAAATAAAAGAGAGGGTCATTAAAGTATCAAGATCTCTAATGTTGAGTGACCCTCCTCTGAATGTTACAACACAGAGGAAAACTGTTATGTGCTTTTGACAGACTCTCTGGAGTGTTTCTGACAGGACATGGATAACCATCTCACACATATTTAATTTGCATATGATGCACAGAAAGATGGGACAGCGATAAATAACTTTCTGAATTTAAAGTGCATTCAATAATGCTGCTTTATCTGATTTCAAAAGAGAAACTTTGTAGAGATAAATGCATCAATAAAAATATTAAACAATTTCTGTATACCAGACACCGGTTCACAGCAGGGACAGTTTTACCTTCCATAAGCTCATATTCTCAACTGAAACATTCTAAGATAAATAAGTCATTCATACAATTCATCCATCTTGTCTCATGTGTCTTCTCTATGCAAAGGAATAGACTTGCCATGATGTACATAAAGACCAAAATAAGAAACTATTCCTACTTTGAAGGAGCTTACATTCTACTAAAGTATACTAGTTTTCAAAAGACGATAGATAAGAAATACAGAGAGATTTAGGGAAAGGTGTGTACATATATATATATAATGTTATGATAATATATATAATAAAAATTATATATATATAAACATAGTTGTTGATACACAAATAATTTAGACAGATGATGAAGATATGAATTAAATGAATAAAATTACTATGCAATAATGGTAAACCTACCAAGAAGAGATGCATAGGAAGAATTTGGGGAATGTGCCACATAAGTTAAATAAATTATTCTTGAAAAGTTAGGTCATAAATAGATGTTTTCCCTCTCTGCTTTCTTTTCAGGAGAATGAAAAGTTGACATTTGTTTTGGAGCAACCACTTTGGGTCATGGTTTTAAAAACATATTTTATTTAATTTGAATTTATTACTGAAAGATAACTCCTGGTTCAGTCTCAGTTTCAGCAATTCTATGCCTCTTTATAGAGCAGTGTGCTTTAGGTATTTCTGAAAAAAAAAAAGACAAATATTTCTTAAAATCCACTCATCTGTGCAAATACAAAAGTGAACATGTGGTTGCTGGTAATATCGTGGGTAAAAATTCCTAGCCTTGTCTTGTCCTCCCTTCCCATTTCAGTTTCCCTTTCATTTCTTCTCTGTAGAATATTCTTTACATATTATCTCACACGTGAGCTCCTTGAAGGTAAGAATTGTCTTTGTGCCTTCCTTTTCTCTCAGGTATTAGCTGAGTAGATGCATCGTTTTGTTCTTGAAAGCTTATTAATACTATTAGAAAGGGCTGCCTATTGATATCCAGTGCGAGACACATAAGGTTCAAAGTTCTCTTAGTCTAAAGGTAAGCCAATTGCAGTTCAGTATCTCTTTTTCCTCTGAAACTAGGCAAAATTTAACAAGCAGAGAATGCTTCTCATCAATGAACCCAACTCCAAAGAAAACTAGAAGTTCCTGCAATTTTTCAGGGCACTTCTTTGACTTCCTGGATTCAGATTATTCTTTCCACTATTTCAAAGTCAATAAGATTCCAAGAGATTTGTTCATTATTCCATAGAGGTTTTCTCGTGTAATAAAGGCTTTACTGAAGAAAATTCTACCTGCAATGCAGAAAAGGGATGTCTTAACTGCATCTATAAATTCAAGAAACTCCAGTCTCTACTTCTATCAATACATTGATGAATGCATTTATGAAACAATGAAACAAAACAAGCCCTGAGGTAATGCTATCTTTCCCACTCAAAGTTTGACATAATGAGAAACGATTCCCCTTTGGAAGAAGTAGAGATAGTTTATTCACAAGCACAAACTGAAAAGAAGACTCTCGGTACCTAATAATTGCTTGATTATTGGTTTTTGACCATGATAGGATCTATGCTTATTGACTCATTTTATCTGAATATAATGGATGCAAAAGCCAAGACCAGCAACCGAGGAAATTTGGAAAGATACAGGGTTTGTGCTTATATCTTACTAATTCAATATTCAGTCCCTTATCACAGTCCTATGCAACCTCTAAGATGAAATTAAAGAGATGATTCAGGATATTGCAGGGTGAAGATTACTGGAAAAAATAACTTTTTAAATATTAGAATGATATCAAGTGAATAGAAAACAAGAAGAGTTAAGTCTTTCTACTCCGCCATCTTGGCTCCGCCCCTTCCAAGCATTCCTGATGAAACGACCAGATCTGAAAAGAAAATTTGACTTTCAAACACAAGAATGAGAAGAAGCATGAAAAAGTAAACAGCAAGGAGAAGTCACAAGGGACTTACCAAAGTTGAATTGTTTACATTCCTATATGGAAAGACAATATTTGTAACTCTTGAAACTTTCCAGTATCTGGGAAGTTCGTGAGATTACACGCACATACACACACACACACACACACACACACACACACACACACACGTTCAGGTGTGCATGCACACACATGCACACATTCACGCACACACAGAGACAGAGAGCACAGAGAAAATTGAATAGGATGGGATTCTTTCTTAAAAGAAATCAAGGCAATCTGTGAGAGAGAAATGTAGTGGAAGGAGAGAGGGTGAAATGGAATGGGGTAAATTGTCTCTCATAGAAGAGGCCATCAGGAGACGTTTTAGTGGAGGGAAAAAGAGGAGAGCTGAGAAAAAAAACATGAAGTTTATTCTCATCACATTCGACTAAAGGAAGGAAAAAATGCACACTTACTTTGGTATGAAAACCTATCTTACAATACAGGAAAGTGGGGAAGAAGGAGATAAGCAGGGTGGGGGGGATGATGGAAGGGAGGGCAATGGGAGGAGGGAACAATTTGAAGTCAACACTCTGGGAGGGACAGGATCAAAAGAGACAATAGAAACAATGCGGGGCAGGATAGGATGAAGGGAAATATAGTTAG
>CM053773.1:252686123-252709463 GCA_028658325.1 Potorous gilbertii
CTTCCCAAAGGGAATGGGTGGGGCGGGAGGGATTGGGAGAAGTTGGAACTGAAAGTTTTAGGAACAACTGTTGAATATTGTTCTTGCTACTAGGAAATAAGAAATACAGATAATGAGGAATAGAAAGTAATCTGACCCTACAGGACAAAAGAGAAGATGGGGTAAGGGAAGGGAGGGATGAAAGAAGAGTGGGCAGATTGGTGATATGGGTAATTAGAACGCTCAGTGTATTGGAGAGGGGCGAGGGGACAAATAGGGAGAAAATTTTGGAACCCAAAATCTTATGAAAATGAATGTAAAAAGTTAAATAAATAAATTTATAAATAAAAAATTTGAATTAAAAAAAAGACTGATAATTTTGATTACAATAAACTGAAAAGTTTTTACACAACCAAAACCCAATGCAACCAAGATTCAGAGGGAATCAGAAATCTGGGAAAGAATTTTTGCAGCTGGTGACTGTGACAAAGGTCTCATTTCCAGAATAGATAGAAAACTGAGTCAAATGTACAAAAAATGCAAGTCATTCCCCAATTGATAAATGGTCAAAGGTTATCAACAGACAGTTTTCAGAGGAATAAATTAAAGATATCTCTAGTCATATGAAAAAATACTCTAAATCACTATTGATTAGAGAGACTCAAATCGAAACAACTCTGAGGTACCACATCTCACCTATCAGATTGGCTGACATGACAAAACAGGAAGATAACAAATGTTGGAGAGTATGTGGGAGATTAGGAACAGTAATTCATTGTTGGTGGAGCTCTGAGCTCATCAAACCATTCTGGAGAAAGGTTTGGAACTATGCCCAAAGGGCTACAAAAATCTGCACACCCTTTGACCCAGCAATATCGCTACTAGGACTGTATCCCCAAGAGATCATAAAAATGGGAAAGGGTCCCACGTGTACAAAAATATTTATAGCAGCACTTTTTGTAGTTGCCAAAAACTGGAAGCCAAGGGGATGCCCATCAGTTGGAGAATGGCTGAATAAATTATGATATATGAAGGTAATAGAGTACTATTGCACCATAAGAAATGATGAACAAGAAGACTTCAAGGAGGCCTGGAAGGACTTATATGATCTGATGTTGAGCTAAAGGTGCAGAACCAGGAGAACTTTGTGCACAACAACAACCACAGTGTGCGAGAGTTTTTTTCTGCTAGTTGTGGAACTTGGTAATAATGCAAGAACTTACTAAAAAAAAAAATTCGCAATTGTGGTTTTCTAAGGTAAAATGCCTTCCACACTCAGAGAAAGAAATATGGAAGTCATTTGAATAATGTATCAGATCATATTTGTGTGTGTGTGTGGGAGGGGTTAGTATATTATATTTTGATTCGTTATATAATTTCTTCCATTTATTTTAGTGCGGTTACATAGCACGACTATAGTGAAAATGTACTCAGTAGGAAAGTATATGTAGAACCTATACAGAATTGTATGCTGCCGTGGGGAGGGAGGGAGCTAGTGGGGGGAAGGTGTGGGGGGATAAAATTTTAATTTTAAGGAAGTGATTGTAGAACATTTAAAAATAGTAATAAAATAAAAAAGCAAAGGGCAAAAATAGCAAAAAAAAATAATCCTTCTAGAGAAACATGTATATTTAATGAAATAATGCCCTTTCAAGCATTTCTTGAGAAAAGACAAAACCTAAATAGAAAATACTGATTTTCAAATAGAAAACTTAAGAAAAAGGAAAAACATAAACAGAAAAAGAGAAATTATAAGGTATCCAATGAGATCAAGCTGCTTGCCTTCCTACATAGAAAGATGGCATTGTACCTCTTATAAACTTTATGATTATTTGGCACTAAATAGGAGTATGCATACAAAGTGAGCATGGGTTAAGTTGATGAAGATCGGCTGTCATTTTAAAAGATATATATCATTAAGTGGTGAGAAAGAGAGTGCACTCGGAGAAGGAGGGAAAAGAAGAATTAGGTAAGTTATCCCTCAGAAAATAGGAACAAAATAGTTTTACACTGGGGAAGTTGAAGGATGGCAGAAAATGCTTGAGCCTTATTCCCATCAGAATTGACTCACAGAGTGAATAACAAGCAAACTCTATTGGGTATAGAAAACTCTCTAACTCTACAGAAAAGTAGGAGGGGAAGGAGACAACAGAATGTGAAAATTTTGATAGAAATATGTGTGGACTGGGGTAGCCGTGCTCAGGAACAAAATCCCTTTGAGGAGGGACAGGATGAAAGGAGAGCGATAATAGAATAAAACTGGAGGTTAATATACATTAATCACACGTGTGAACAAGAAACATTACAGGAAGTTTCTTCGATATGTAAAGAATTGAGTCAAATTTATAAGAATACAAGTCCTTCTACATCTGAAAAATGGTCAAAGGATAGGAAGAAATAAAATCTATCTATACTCATATGAAAAATGTTCTAAATTACCATTGAACCAGGAAAAGAGTATGGACAATAACAGTGATGATGTGTGGTGATTAAATGTGAATGGAAGATATTCTCAACAATAAAATGATCCAAGACAATTTCAAAAAAATCTATGATAAAACATATTTTCCAACTTCAGAGAAAGAATAGATGGAATTTCAATGGAAGCACACATTTTTTCTAAGTTTATTAGATTTTTTCTTTCACAACATGAATAATAAGAAAATATATTTTGCACATGCATAAATTCTATCAAATTTTTTGCTGTTTCAGGGAAAAGAAGGGGGAGGGAGAGAATTTGGAACTCTACATTTTTAAAGACAAATATTTAAAAATTTTTATGTAATTGGAAGAAATATTTTAACTAAGTCAGAACCTTTGTTGTGTATGATGAGAATGCCTAACACTTTAACAAAATATTGATATTTTATAAGTATGGAAGAAAATAAGAAATGGAATGTACAGTGATGAGAATGATACACCATTGTAGGAATCACCAAGAACCCCATTCTCCCTATGTCTTTCTTACTTCCCTTTGTAATGTTACCAAATTAGTTGTGCGGACTCTTTAGTCTTTCGTAGTCTATTAAAATATCACCACCATTACTCGAACCCATGTTTTTAGAGCTACCAGTTTATATTGATTTTTTTTACATTCTTCTAAGAGCAAGATAAGTAACTGGAGGAAAGGTATATCATAACCTCGTGGAAATAAGAAATTGATAATGATAAATGATAATAACTTATGATTAGAAACCAAATAGAAGTAGGAGCATTGCCATCTAACTAATCATGTGATCCTAAGATATTTCCACCTAACAGGCAGCTGAAAACTTTCATATGCATAATCTCCCAATTAGAATGTGAGTTCCATCATTAATTTTCTGTTTCCATACCTGAGACAGCACAGTGTTTTACATAAAGCCGTTGCTTCATCCTTCTATCCATTGATTCATGAAAAAGTATGTAGAAGTGGATGGGATGAGTGGGTGGGGAAGTAGAATGAATAGTCAAACTTCATTTATTCAGAATGAAAACTGGGGCTAGCCTTATTACCTTGAACTTTAAATGAATCATAGAGTGTGTGATTAGAATGGATGCTTGTGAAGCTCTATAACAACACATTAATTTTGTACAAAAAAGAAACTGAGGATGGGAGGCTAAATGAGTCGTTAAAGATCATATACAAAGATTAAGGAAAGATTTTATCATCAAAATTTTAAATTTCCAATTAGGTACTCCTTCCAGTATATTTTGTTGTCTACATGTGGAAATCGTTTTATACATTTAATTCATTCAATTTGTCAACCTTTAAAAATACTGTTGAAACATTTCCCAATATATTCCTTCAGCATCACCTCCCAGGGAGCTAGGTAACACACTGGATAGAACAACAGGCCTAAAGTCAGGTAGAGTGAGTTCAAATCTTATTTCAGTTACTTAGAACCTATGTGACCCTGGGTAAGTCAAGTCACTTAATCTTGTTGTATCTCGGGTTCTCTTCTGCAAAATGAGCTGAAGAAAAAAATGCCATACTGTTCAAGTGTATTTTCAAGAAAACCCCAAATTAAGTCACGAAGAGTAAGACACAATTGAAACAAGTAAACAATAATAATGACAAAGACTTCCCAACAAGATCTGAAGCCAGAAAGAGAGTTAGAAAACTCATCAATTAATTTGTCAACAAATTATTATCTGGTACCTGAAATTCACAGTCCAGAAGGTAACTAAAGAAATGAGGGAGAAACATTCTCAAAGTTCTTCACAATTAAAGTGTGTAAGTATAATTGCACATTAATTAGATTCAGACTTCTTGTTTTGTTTTGTTTCTTATTGCTACTGTTCGTTTAAAATTGGGGGAGAAATTTAATTTTAAATTGCTTTGAATTAATAATCATTTATTTTGCCCCCACCTCCTCTTGTATTATAAAAAAATATAACAACCTAGAAACAAATATCTATGTATGAATTCAGGCTTGTATACATTTTTGTATACATATACACACAATAAATGTAAAGTCAGTCCAAAAACTTATATACATATATAACTGTAAAATTAAGAATATTATATTATTTATATAGTACTGATGTTTCTTAATGTATCTGAATAAATGTGAATAAGTAGAATATTGATATTTAATGTATAATTAAATTATGAGGTTATCATTATATAGTCATATATATACATTCAATTTCTCTGTACATATGCAGATAAATGTATACGCAAACATATGTATGTATGTATGTATGTATGTATGGACACATATATGGTAAATCCAAACAAGACAAATTTCTGCGTCTGTGTTTAATTGTTGCTAATTTTCTTGGTAACTGGTTAGTAGTATAATATTTTATAACGTTATATCATCAATAATATTCAAGACATCTAAGTGAATATGAATGAATACACTAGGTATTATTTTATATGTTATATTATTAAATTATCTAATTATCTAATATGAATCTATCTTTATTAAATTATCTAAATGAATACACTAGGTATTATTTTATATGTTATATTATTAAATTATCTAATATATATTTGACATACACATGTAGTCACTCCACATTACCCCATTGCCCTTGTCTAGTGAGATGTTTATTTCAAATTACATATTGAATCAATCAACAATTATTAGTTAGCTTACCATTTGCAAGAAATAGATATTTACATAGGAAGCACTTGCTAAATATATAAGGACAATTTATTAAATCTAGGTTTAGATACCATTTTACTTTTATCTTTGGTAAACCCTCTCTCCAGAGACTAGTCTATAGTATCCAAGCATTTGGGGAAGCCACTTAAGAATAGGTAACTATTATTTTCAAAGAGCGAGACAGTGAGTTTTCCCAAGACTTACTGGACTTATATATATTTAGAAACTCAAGATGAGAAAGTTCTCATTATGGAGGCTCCACTCATTTCGAGACGTTCATTTTTCTCCTTTTTTTTCTTTCTTCACTGACACCAGAATACAGTGTACATCCAACAAATCCCATGTAGATCAATTGCTGGTAAAAGCCCCCAAGACACCCAGCATTGTAATTTCCCCCATCACTAATCTGCCCTCTCTTCTATAATCCTTCCCTTCTCTTGTCCCATCTTCTCTTTTGTCCTGTAGGGTCAGATAACTTTCTATTCCCCATTACCTGTATTTCTCATTTCCTAGTAGCAAGAACAATACTCGACAGTTGTTCCTAAAACTTTTGAGTTCCAACTTCTCCCCATCCCTTCCTCCCCACCAATTCCCTTTTGGAAGGGAGGCAATTCAATAGAGGAGATATCTGTGTAGTTTTGCAAATGACTTCCATAATAGTCCTGTTGTGTAAGACTAACTATATTTCCCTCCATCCTATCCAGCCCCCCATTGTTGCTATACTCTCTTTTGATCCTATCCCTCCCCGAGTGTTGACATTAAATTACTTCATCCTCCCATTGCCCTCCCTTCGATCATCCCCCCGACCCTGCTTATCTCCTTTTTGCCCACTTTCCTGTATTGTAAGGTAGGTTTTCATACCAAAATGAGTGTGCATTTTATTCCTTCCTTTAGTAAAATGTGATGAGAGTAAACTTCATGCTTTTTTTTCTCAGCTCTCCTCTTTTTCCGTCCACTAAGAAGTCTCCTGCTTGCCTCTTCTATGAGAGATAATTTACCCCACTCCATTTCACCCTCCCTCCTCCAAATACATTTCTCTCTCACCATTTACCTTGATTTCTTTTAAGATATGATCCCATCCTATTCAATTCAATCTGTGTTCTCTGTCTGTGTGTGTGTGCACGTGTGTACGTGTGTGTGCATGGGGGTGTATGTGTATGTGTGTGTCTTTGTGTGTGTGTGTGTGTGTGTGTGTGTGTATAATGCCACCAACAACACAGATACTGAAAAGTTTCAAGAGTTACAAATATTGTCTTTCCATGTAGGAATGCAAACAGTTCAACTTTGGTAAATCCCTTATGACTTCTCTTTGCTGTTTACTTTTTCATGCTTCTTCTCATTCCTGTGATTGAAAGTCAAATTATCTTTTCAGCTTTAGTATTTTCACCAAGAATGCTTGAAAGTCCTCTATTTCCTTTAAAGACCATATTTTCCCCTGAAGTATTATACTCAGGTTTGCTGGGTAGGGGATTCTTGGTTTTAGCCCTAGTTCCTTTGGCTTCTGGGATATCCTGGTCCACGCCCTTTGATCCCTTAATGTAGAAACTGCTAGATCTTATGTTTTCCTGATTGTAATTCCACAAAACTGGAATTTTTTCTTTCTAGCTGCTTACAGTATTTTCTCCTTGAGCTGGGAACTCTGGAATTTGGCAACAGTGTTCCTAGGAGTTTCTCTTTTTGGATCTCTTTCAGGCGTGATTGGTGGATTCCTTGAATACTTATTTTGCCCTCTCTTTCTAGAATGTCAGGGCAGTTTTCCTTGATAATTTCATGCAAGATGATGTCTAGACTCTTTTCTTGATCATGGCTTTCAGGTAGTCCCATAATTTTTAAATTGTCTCTCCTGAATCTATTTTCCAGGTCAGTTGTTTTTCCAATGTGATTTTTCACATTCTCTTCCATTTTTTCATTGTTTGGTTTTGGTCTTTGATTTCTTGGTTTCTCAGAAAGTCATAAGCCTCCATCTGTTCCTATCTAATTTTGAGAGAACTATTTTCTTCAGTGAGCTTTTGAAGCTCTTTTTCCACTTGGCTAATTCTGCTTTTGAAAGCATTCATCTCCTAATTGGCTTTTTGAACCTCTTTTGCCAATTGAGTTAGCCTATTTTTCAATGTATTATTTTCTTCAGCATTGTTTTGGGTTTCCTTTATCATTGTATTGACCCATTTTTCATGCTTTTCTTGCATCTCTCTCATTTCTCTTCCCAGTTTTCCTCCACCTGTGTAACTTGATTTTCAAAATCCTTTTTGAGCTCTTCCATGGCCTGAGCTCATTGGATATCTATTTCAGATGTTTGGGATACAGAAGCCTTGACTCCTATGTCTTTACCTGATGGTAAGCATCATTTTTCCTCATCAGAAGGGAAGGGAGGAAACATCTGGTCACCCAGAAAGTAACCTTCTATGGCCATATCTTTTTCCCCTTTTCTGGGCATTTTCCCAGCCAGTTACTTGACTTCTGAGTTTCCTTTCCCCCCCTGCCCATATCCACCCAGCTAGTGCTTGGGGTCTGAGATTCAAATGCTGCTCCCTAGCCACAGAGCATTCAGTAGCAGGCCTGACTACTATTCAATGTGAGTTTAAGTTCTGGTACTGTGTGGGTGAAGGGCCACCTCCCAGGCTCAGTTCCCTCAGGGGGGTTATGCAGAGGCCTTCTGTAATGGACCCTAACTCCTGCCTGCTCCAGGAGCCTCTGACTGCCTGCTCTCTCTGCCACTGCCTGCCGTGGGTGCCTGAGTTATGAAAACACCCCCGCTCTTCTCTCACCCGGTTCAGAAGTCTCTCTCACTGACCTGTAGTGCTTGTGGGTAGAGGGACCTTCGTGGCCGCCAGAGATTCTGTCCCTCAAGCCTGCTAGAATCTACTCTCCTCCATGTCCTGTGACCAGGGAGGGGCTGGGCTCCACTCCCATCTGGTGCCCAATGGACATTTGGGGTCGACTGTTCAGGGCTCTCTGAAACGGAAATCTCCTTCACTCTGTTGCTGCGCAGCTTCCACTGCTCCAGAATTTGTTGGGAGTTCTTTTTACAGGAAATCCACGGGCTGTAGCTTCAGAGCTAGCATATGTGAATCTTTCTACTCTGCTATCTTGGCTCCTCCCTCCATGATGATTATTTTAAAAAATATAATTTGCCCATATTAACGGAAGGGGAAACTGAATACTTAACACCATCTCAGCAAAAGAAATTGAACAAGCCATCAGCGAACTCCCTACCATAACATCTCCAGGACTGGATAGATTTATAAGTGAATTCTATCAAATATTCAAAGAACAGTTAATGTCAAAACTATATAGACTATTTGGGAAAATTGGAGAATCAGGAGTCCTCCCAAATTCTTTTTATAATACATATGTGGTTTTCGTACCTAAACCAGGAACAGCAAAAATGGAGAAAGGAATTTATAGGCCAATTTAACAAAGGATATAAACAGGCAGTTTTTAGAGCAAGAAATCAAAACTATCTATAATATGAAAAAACTATCTAAATCACTATTGATTAGTGAGATGCAAATCAAAACATCTCTGAGATACCGCATCACACCTATCAGATTTCCTGACATGATGAAACAGGAAGATGACAAGTGGTGGAGAAGATATGGGAAAGTTGGAACACTAATTAACGGTTGGTGGAGCTGTGAGCTAATCCAACCATTCTGGAGAGTAATTTGGAATTATACACGAAGGGCTACAAAAATGTTTGTACCTTTTTAACTACCATTACCACTTCTAGGATTGTATTCCCAAGAGATCATAAAATGGGAAACAGTCCCTAGTGTAGAAAAATATTCATAGCAGTTGCTTTTTTTGTATTTTGATTCTCTGGATTATCATCCAAAGCATTATCATTTCCAAAACTGAATCATGAAAATTTAATGATTGTGTGCTTTGGGCCTTCATCCAAGTCCTCGAAGAAAGTGACAAATGGGAGAGGGCCAAGCACAGAGCCCTGAGGTATTTTCCTGGAGACCTCCCTCAGGTTCACAGAAATCCACTCATCAGTATTTTGGAAAAAAAATTTCAATCTATCTAACTTTAGTAAATCATATCCTAAAGCATAATTGTCCATCCAGCAGAGAACTTTTACTTCCTTGCTGAATCCAGGTAAATTACAGCTACCAGATTTTCCTGATCTAATAGTCTTGTAATCTTGTCAAAAAAGCATGTAAATTTTGTATTTACATTTATAAATTTGTGACTTATGTGAAGAATAACAAAGAGTGAGTGACATTGAAGATTACATGGACAGATAATGCTGTAAAATGTGAGAAGCCTGGAAAGGTGAGGTAAGGACAAGTTATGAAGAGCTTTGAATGAAAAATAGATTTCATATTTGAACCAAGACAAAATAGAAAGAAATTGGAATTTAATGAGAAAGGGAATGACATGATCAGGTAAGCTTTAGGAAAATCAGTTTGAATGAAATGAATGGATGAATGGAAGATGGATTAGAATGGGGAGAGACGTGTGACAGGCAGACCAAGGAGTAGGGTATTGCAATAGCCGAGTTGTTAGGAGATTAATTTTGATGCTTCATAGTAGTAGAGAAGAGAAGGGGACAAAACATCTAGGTAAATAAGCTGCCTAAAGTCAAGAAGAAGTTATTAAGTGCCTACTATGTGCCAGGAACTGAGTACTGGGGTGCAAAGACAGGCAAAAACATGGTCTCTGCACTCAAGGAGCTCACATTCTAAGGGGGAATACAACATATAAGCAATTATGAACATGTAAGACACATAAAAATGTATATACATACAAACATATGCACATATATATGCATACGCACACATATGTATATGTACCTTACCACTGTACTTCACTGCCTCTCTGGGAAAGAGTAGACAGAACAATGAGGAAAAAAGAAGTATCATGTTTCCCTACAATTTCTTCCTACAGGGACAATGACTACAGGCCAGGTAATAAGGTAATTAAGGACTTTTATTCTACCACTGTTGTAATTCAACAGACTCTTAGGAATATGCTAGTGAGTTATTTTATAGGGACAAAGCAGTGCATTCAATAGACTTCAGAGTCATTTGGATCCAAAGTCTTGCGGTGGAATACATTCCTTCTACTAACAGAAATCTGGATGTTCCTTTTCCATTTTTATTTTATTTTCTTTTCTTTTTGAGGAAAAGTCCTAGTCTCTGTCCTTGGTTCTAACCTCAAAATTAAATTTCTGGTGTATGTGTGTATTCATTTTCCATTCTAGTATTCTACAGTAACACTGAGAATTTACTGGAAAACTGAAGTCTTGGTTTAAATCCTGACAAAATCAATTAATACTTGTGTATGACCTTAAGCACTCACCTGGGTGGAGCAGTATATAAGGCACAGAGTCTGGAGTCAGAAAGAACTGGGTTAAAATCTGACATCACACACTGGCTGTGTGACCCTAGGCAAGTCAATGAACTCTGGTCACCTCACTCTCCTCATCTGTAAAATGAGCTGGAGAAGGAAATGGCAAACTATTTTAGTACCTTTGCCAAGAGAACCCCAAATAGGGTCTTGAAGGGCCTGACATGAGTTAAACACATGAATGACCTTGGGCAAATCATTTAATCTCTTTGGGCTGTATTTGTGAAATTATTGGTTTGGCCTAAATAATCTAAAATGTCGACTAAACTTTAAAATCTCATGATCCACTTTTTTTGTTAAATTTTCTTTTTTTAATTTTTAATTTTTTTATATAAATTTATTAATTTAACTTTTTACATTCATTTTCACAAAATTTTGGGTTCCAAATTTCCTCCCCATTTGTCGCTTCCCCCCAACCATGTACACTGACTGTTATAATTTCCCCTATCACCAATCTGCCCTCTCTTCTATCATCCTTCCCTTCTCTTGTCCCCATCTTCTCTTTTGCCCTGTAGGGCCAGATAACTTTCTATTCCCCATTACCTGTATTTCTCATTTTCTAGTAGCAAGAACAATACTTGACAGTTGTTCCTAAAACTTTGAGTTTCAACTTCTCCCCATCCCTCCCTCCCCACCCATTCCCTTTGGGAAAGTAAGCAATTCAATATAGGCCATATCTGTGTAGTTTTGCAAATGACTTTCATAATAATCTTGTTGTGTAAGACTAACCATATTTCCCTCCATCCTGTCCTGCCCCCCATTTTTTGTATTCTCTCTTTTGATCCTGTCCCTCCCCAAGAGTGTTGACTTCAAATTACTCCCCCCCATTGCCCTCCCTCATGAGTTGTGTTATTATTGCCGTGTTTGATTAACCACAAGGTATCACTAACAGGCAGTGACATGGTACTCTTCTCCAGAAAATCTCACGAGCTAGCAAGTTCCAAAGTCACTGTGACGGTTAAATTTTCAGATACCCTGAATGAAATTGCTAAGGGCTTATAACTCATAGAAAATAAATGATCTAGATAGACTTATATGGATAGCTGGATAACGTGGTAGTTTAAATGTCATAACAACATCCAATTAGAATGATCCTCCCATAGCAGAGACCCTGATTATCTCTTTACTTAATAATTTTCACTTAACCCTAGTCCTACAACCTATCCACAATGACATACGTGGGAACGAAAAGATGTTAATTCTATTTTATTTTTAAATAATTAATAAAAGTTTGTAGCATTACATAATGCATGATTGTAAATTTCTCTCTCTCTCTCTCTCTCTCTCTCTCTCTCTCTCTCTCTCTCTCTCTCCCTCCCTCTCCCTCTCTCTCTTTCTGTCTCTCCCTCTCCCTCTCTCTCTCTCTGTCTCTCCTTCCTTCTGCCTCTGTCTGTCTCTGTCTGTCTATCTGTCTCTCCATAATCACAGTACATTGAAGAAACAAGTGTTCAATAAATCATTGTTAAGTGTTTACATGCTACACATCCAACTCTGTTGTGACTTTGATTTATGTTTCAAGCTTCTTTCTGGGAAGATCTTTGTTTCCTCACTTTTCTCATATTTGCACTTTTGATGTTTTCTGTGATTCCTCACTTCCTCTTGCTGTCCATACACAATTAGCATTGAACCTTTTTGATTCTTTCACTGCAACATCCTTTATATATGTCCCTGATAAGTACTTGAGTGTACGTGCGTAATTTCTAAATTAATTCTAAATTCTAATTCTAAATTCACATTTCTAAAATCACATTTCTCTTTAAAAATCGCATTTCTTGTGGGGAGGAGTCAAGATGGCGGAGTAGAAAGATACACTTATCCTAGCTCCAAAACCACAGCCTATAAAATATCTGTAAAGAAGAACTCCCAATAAATTCTGGAGAGGTAGGAGTCACAGAACAACAGAGTTGAGGAGATTTCTGTTCCAGAAAGACCTGAAAATCCCTCACCAAAGGTCTGACGCACATGGTAACAGAGCGGAACCCAGCCCTACCTTGGCCACGTGACCCCGGGAGGAGCAGATCTGAGCAGGATTCAGGGACAGAATCTCTGGTGGCCACCAAGGTCCCTCTACCCACAGGTGCTGCAGGTCAGTGAGAGAGACTTTCCGGCTGTCCGAGAGGGGAGCGGTGTCTCCATAACTCAGGGCCCCTAGGGGGCAGTGGCAGAGGCAGCAGGTGGCCAGAGGCTCCTGGAGCAGGCAGGAGCTCAACAGCAGCACCATTACAGAAGATCTCTGCATAAAATTCCTAAGGGAACTGAGACTGGGAGGAGGCGCTGCCCTGATTTAATCTTACCCTGAATAGCAGCCAGGCCTGCCGCCAAAAGCCCTGAGGCTGGGGAGCAGCATTTGAATCTCAGACCCCAAGCACTAGCTGGGCGGATCTAGGCAGGGGTGGAGGGGAATCTCAGGAGTCAAGTAACTGGCTGGGAAAATGCCCAGAAAAGGGAAAAAAATAAGATCATAGAAAGTTACTTTCCTGGTGACCAGATGTTAGACCCTTTCCTTTCTGAGGAGGAAGAACAATGCTTACCAACAGGTAAAGACATAGGAGTCAAGGCCTCTGTATCCCAAACATCTGAAATAGATATCCAATGGGCTCAGGCCATGGAAGAGCTCAAAAATGATTTTGAAAATCAAGTTAGATAGGTGGAGGAAAAACTGGGAGGAGAAAAGAGAGAGATGCAAGAAAACCATGAAAAACGGGTCAATACCTTCCTAAAGGAGACCCAAAAAAATGCTGAAGAAAATAATACCCTGAAAAATAGGCTAACGCAATTGGCAAAGAGGTTCAAAAAGCCAATGAGGAGAAGAATGCTTTCAAAAGCAGAATTAGCCAAATGGAAAAAGAGGTTCAAAAACTCACTGAAGAAAATAGTTCTTTCAAAATTAAAATGGAACAGATGGAGGCCAATGACTTTAGGAGAAACGAAGAAATCACAAAACAAAACAAAAAGAATGAAAAAATGGAAGAGAATGTGAAATATCTCACTGGAAAAACAACTGACCTGGAAAATAGATCCAGGAGAGACAGTTTAAAAATTATGGAACTACCTGAAGGCCATGATCAAATAAAGAGCCTAGACATCATCCTTCATGAAATTATCAAGGACAACTGCCCTGATGTTCTAGAACCAGAGGGCAATATAAGTATTCAAGAAATCCACCGATTACCTCCTGAAAGAGATCCAAAAAGAGAAACTGCTAGGAACATTGTGGCCAAATTCCAGAGTTCCCAGCTCAAGAAGAAAATATTGCAAGCAGCTAGAAAGAAAAAATTCCAGTATTGTGGAAATACAATCAGGAAAACACAAGATCTAGCAGCTTCTACGTTAATGAATCTAAGGGAGTGGAATAGGATATTCCAGAAGTCAAAGGAACTAGGTCTAAAAGCAAGAATCCCCTACCCAGCAAACCTGAGTATAATACTTCAGGGGAAAATGTGGTCTTTCAATGAAATAGAGGGCTTTCAAGCTTTCTTGTTGAAAAGACCAGAGCTGAAAAGAAAATTTGACTTTCAAACACAAGAACAAAGAGAAGCATGAAAAAGTAAACAGCAAAGAGAAGTCATAAGGGACTTAGCAAAATTGAATTGTTTACATTCCTACATGGAAAGACAATATTTGTAACTTTTGAAACTTTTCAGTGCCTGGGTAGTTGGTAGGATCACACACACACACACATGCATGCACATACAGAAACAGAGAGCACAGAGTGAATTGAGTAGGAAGGTATCATATCTTTTAAAAAATGAAGTTAGGCGGTGACAGAGAAATGTATTGGGAGGAGAGAGGGAGAAATGGAATGGGAAAAATTGTCTCTCACAGAAGAGGCAAGCAGGAGACTTTTTAGTGGAACGGAAAGGAGGGGAGGTGAGAGCAAAACACGAAGTTTGCTCTCATCACATTTGACCAAGGAAGGAATAAAATGCACACACATTTTGGTATGAAAACCTATCTTACAATACAGGAAAGTGGGGGAGATGGGGATAAGCAGGGTGGGGGGTGATGGAAGGGTGGGCAATGGGAGGAGGGATCAATTTAAAGTAAACACTCGGGAAAGGCCAGACTCAAAAGAGGGGATAAAATCAATGGGGGGGCAGGATAGGATGGAGGGAAATATAGTTAGTCTTACATAACACGACTATTATGGAAGTCTCTTGCAAAACTACACAGATGTGGCCTATATTGAATTGCCTGCCTTGCCAAGGGAATGGGTGGGGAGGGAGGAATGGGGAGAAGTTGGAACTCAAAGTTTAAGGAACAACTGTTGAGTATTGTTCTTGCTACTAGGAAATAAGAAATACAAGTAATGGGGAATAGAAAGTTATTTGGCCCTACAGGACAAAAGAGAAGTTGGGGTAAGAGAAGGGAGGGATGAAAGAAGAGAGGGCAAATTGATGATATGGGTAATTAAAATGCTCAGTGTATTGGGGAGGGGGGAGAGGACAAATGGGGAGAAAATTTGGAACCCAAAATTTTGTGAAAATGAATGTATAAAGCTAAAGAAAAAAATTTTAAAAAAAATCACCTTTCTCCCTAGCTTCAGAACACCATCCCAGGCAGTTTCTTCCCAGCCCAAGGATACAACCTGCCCTAGCAACAGCCGATATCTGCCTTCCTGTTGTAATAGTGAGCTGTACCTATAGAACTGATTAGTCTGAACCTGTTGTGTACCAGATGAATGGGATGTGAACTGGACCGAAATGACATTTACCATTCACTGACCAGTCATATATATTCTAGACTTTGACATACATATAATCCCTTGTATTTATCTTCTCTAAGAAGACATTGATGATAGTAACCTGGTATTTTTGGACCAGCCATGACTGTTTCTTTACTTGGTGGCATCTTAAGTCAAGAAACACATCTCCAGATAGTCCCCCCACTACACCTGGAGCTATTTCCCAATGATTTTTGGGTAAAATACCTGTGCAGTAGATACCAAAATTGCATGTTCCTTTGAGAAAGGATCACTCCTTAACCACTCTCTAATCCCACCCCAAGTCACCTAGTTAACATATTTGACACAAATTTCCTATAAAATATCCTATATAAACTTTTCCTGTACCCTCTTAAGGTTGCATGATCCCTAAGAACTCTTGCCCACTGAAAAGCGTAATAAATTTTTGCCTTGACTTCAAAGATGCTTGAGCCCATGAATTCTTCTCCAGAAGACTTAATCTGGTACCCTGGTGTTTGTGGGTGTCTCATCAACCCCATTTCTAGGTCTCATCATCCCCTCTTCTTCACTTATTCATTCTTAGTATTCGACCAGGTTCTCATCCTCTCATGTGGAGGGGAAAAAAAGAAAGAAAAAGAAGAAAAGAAAAAAGTGTAATTATCAAATTGTCCTCCTTGCTAACATTAGTATATTTTTTATAATTAACCTTCTACGATCTGCCAAAATATTTTATTCCTAAATCACAATTTTGTTGGTATTTCGGCTCCCCTGAAATATAGTGTTTCTCATTGCCTCTTATAAAATGTAAATTCCTTAGCTTGGCCTATATAATCTTTAAAATTTCAATATTTTATATCTATTTATATTTATTTAATGAAATGTATGCTTAATATTCATAATATTTATACTCACTATACTTACAGGTTTTATACAAGTTATGACGGGGCATAGACTCTGGGAACCCCATTTAACTCTCCTTGAGTCTTCTCATTTTATCTGACTTTTACCTGAGTAGGTAAATTTTTCACTATCACCATGCTCCATCTGTTGCCCTTAACCAAGTCTAGTCCTCTTTTGTCTTTCACCTCTGGATTGCCTCCAGTTACTTCCAGTCCTTAATCCTATCAAAATCCCATTCTACAGATAGCTCCACCAAGACCCTCCCTGGTCCTTTCCGCTAATCAATCAGGCTACATGACTACCCCTAGATCTGTCCTACAGTCTGTTTGTTATAAGCTCCATCTGGTCTCCATGAAGGTACCCAGATTCAATCAAGCTCAGATTCTGTTCTGGTCGGTTTGTCAATGAAAATGTTACAAAAGCTCAGATTCCATAAGAGTCTACTCAATATGGCAGATATTAAATAAACTTTATTTTTCTTTGGCTGAAAGAAGACTTCAGTCGAATTCTTTCGGGCAGGAGCTAGCTTGTTGGTATTTTGGGGTACTGAACATCCCTAAACCTCACCATTTATACATATAAGTTTTTGATGACAGATGTCTGCTTAGGTCCTCTACATAAAAGGCCTGTTTTATAAATACATTGCAGTCAGATGAAAATACCTGTGCTTTCGTGATCATAGCTTTCTTTTACTTGCCTTCATGCATTTACACTGTCGTTCCCTGCTTCTCTGTCTCTGTACCTTATCATCTTTTTTCTTGATCACACCCTTCAAAACTTTTTGAATGTTTTCTTCCCTTCTCAACTTTATTTGTATCGATATTAAATTTGAGATATTCTATCCCTTTTTTTTCCAAAATGAAGGATGTAACGTATCCGGCAGGGCTTCTTAAACCTTTTTCCACTGGAAACCCCATTGAAGTTGCACCAGTTGTACATTGGAGTTGCATGAACTGAAGACATTTGCAGTGCAGAGTATGTATGTTTTGTGTTCAGACCAAGGCTGCAGTGAAGTACTGAGATGTAACATGAGCAAGTGGGCAAGCTCTACCAGATACACTTCAGATTAGTTAGTTAGATTTTTAATTAATTTTTGGTCAATGCTATTTCTGAAAACTTTTGCTCTTCCAAAGTTTTTGTGACCCCATAGGGGGTCACTTAAGAAGCTTAAGAAGTGCTGTAGAGCATGTGAACAATATTTCATTTTTTCACTCTAGTCAATAATAATCACAAGGCTTATGCTTGATAGATGTTTGATAAATTTAATTTTATCAACGATGCCACTTATTTCTATGTGCATTATTCCCCCCAGCAAAATGTAATACAGCTTAGTACACATATGTTTTTTTTTTACTTACTATCTCCAGGGGCTAGAATAGTATCTTGCACATAATAGGTGCTTGATAAATATTTGATTTTGATTAATTGAATTTTTCAAACTGTCTTAATTAATATATTACATAAAAATTAATGTGAACATACAATTTAAGTGGAAATGAAGTCTTAAGAACTGGAAATGAGAATGCAATGAACTCTTTAATTGCTGACCAAGAGGTCTAATATCCTCTTTGAGAGTTTTGAGGGGTGAGTCCAAGTTTTCCTGTCTACATTATTAATGCTCTAGGTTGATGATGGCTGAATACAAAAGGGAAAAGAATATTAGCTTCGGAGTGAGAAAATCTATGGTCTAATCCTGTCTCCAATGTTTATCATTTTTGTGATATTGGTTGTTGTCCTTCATTCTCTAAGAAGACCAAAATCGCATCACTGTTCTAGAGTCAAGTTTCGATGTGTCTATCTGTGGCTGATCAGACCAATATGAGTTTGGAATCTTCTACTACAGGTGGGGCACAAATAGTTTGTCTTAACATTTGATGTGGATTTTCTAAACTTCTGCGTTGTATATTTCTTTTGAGCTGCTTCACTTTTACTTTACGCATAGAGCACAGCACTTTCTCTGATGTGGGTCCATCATGCTGAGAAGTCCTGTGCCAGTGTCTCCCATGTGACACAAGTAACTCCAAAGCTCTTAAGAGAGAAAATGGGAGTGTCCTTATATTGGTTCTTCTGATCACAATGGGAACATTTGCCCTGTGCAAGGTCTCTATAAGATAATCTTTTTGACAAGCATACATTTTCCATTCAAACAACATGGCCAGCTCATCAGAATTGCACTCTAAAGTTGAGTTTGAATTCTTGGTAATTTAGTTTCAGAAAGAAATTCAGTGTCTGGTATCTTATCCTGCCGGTTATCTTCTGGATCTTCATAAGACAAAGCAAATGGAAGTGATTCAATCTAGTATACCGATATTAGATAAATCACACAACTTCCCTATGCCACCGTTTACCCATCATTAAAGTTGGAAGTCTGGATTAGGACACTGTTCATGTCCCTTTCATGTCTAGTTCTATGCTCCTATGGAGGAAATACATACATGCAGATTTATACATATGTATGTATTCATGTATGTATATATGTATGTGAGTTTATATATATGTACACAATTAAACATATATTTATAGTTTTATTAGCAATTTTACGTAGGGGAAAATATACTTTGTGAAAAAATATTAAACAGTAGAAATAATTATTTTATTTCAGAATAGTGGAATTTCAAGAATAAGAGTTGGGAAGTTTATACATACAGACACATATGTGTATACACATATACGTGCACATATGTATATGTGTGTGTTTGTATGTGTGTATTTGGCATGAATTTATCAGGATTCTGTGGTATAGAAGGAAGCAATCTAAACAATAAGAAGTAAGTCCTGAAAAGAGGTCTCTATCTTGTCTCAGAATTCGTGTACATTATAATTTATTCTTATACACATGGATTTTAAAAAATGATAAAGGTTTTCATCGAGGTGAAATTATATTGAAAATGTTATTTCAAAAGGGACTTCAAAATTTCTCAAAGACTATTTTGAACTTATGTATATATATATATATATATATATATATATATATATATATATATGTATATGTATATGTATGTGTGTGTGTGTGTGTGTATGTATACTATCTTGCTAAATCTTCATGATAGGAAAGTATTTTACTCCCAAACCTTAGGAGATATTGAGAAATGAATCATACATTCACAAGGTCCAAGAAAATCCTGCTCATACACTAAACAAGGCTTGTTTCCCCAAAGGGAACACATAGAGGCCTCAGTACAAAAGAGACCAGGACACTTCAAACTCTAAAGGACCAGAGGCATCACTTTTCTCTCTCATATATGTATTGGAATTAAAAAGAGACTCAAAAAGTCTACTTAGGTGCCAAACAGGCCTTTCCTAGCTGACCAAAAGCAAGAGATTTATAAATAGGTCTTGCAGGGTCTATTTGAGGTTTAAAAGCATCCCTCATTCTTGAGAATTGAAGCCATTTTTCTTTCTCATAATTCTTTTGTCAAGTAACAAGCAAACAGAACACAAGGCATGACAAATGCCCTCTGATTAAAAGACTTGGAACTTCTATTATTGTTCAATTACATAAAATTTCAAGTTCATATTTTGACTGCCTAAGTGTAACCGTAGAGTCTCTCTGAGCAGGTCTTACCAAGATCGAAAGTGTTAGCATACAGGTCCACAGATGGCTGATGAATCAATTGCCAAAGGACCAAGTCAACAAAAAGTTCGTGTCCAGAAGGTTGATTATCAGGTTTATTTAATTATTGGCTGCAACAACTTACAGAATGTCTTCAAATGTTTTCACCAGTAAAAAAATAGTGTGTGTTGCCATCAAGTCATATATTTTCAAAGTGAGTGTTGAAATTGGATTCCCTTTGGAGCCTGGACTATGTCGAATGCTTGTTTCTTATTTATGTCCCAAAGGTGATTTGGGGATGGAATACAAAGATTCTGAGGTAAATGATGGCTTGTTGGAACTCAACATAGCACTCTTTTTTTCCACCTTTTATAGACATGTAATTATAATACCCCATCACTTGTGAAAGTGATGACTCAATGGCAAATAGATTATTTCTTGGCAATTTTTTAATTCTGCCTAGAGGATATGTTACACGTTGAAATTTCAGTTACAAAGTCTTGCTTCGGATTTATTTTTCTTTTGCTGTGGGTCTAGAGAAAAGTCATTTAACCTCTCTGAGTTTCAGGGTTCTTATCTCTAAAATAAAGAGTTTGTACTTCTCTCACAGGCTAATTGTGCTTCTTCAATTAGATAATGCACACTTCCTTTGAAATTCAAAGCGTTTCATAAATTTCAGTTTTAATTCTATGATGTGTTTTATGTACCTGAGAGAATCGTCATAAAAACAATGTTACCTGATATTATTTTATCGACACAAGGAAAGCAAAACAAAATCACCAATAATTTAAGTGAATAGTAGCTTCAAAATAAGGAAATAAAATGATAGAATAGAGAGTTAAAGATATAAAGAAAAAGAGAGACAAAGAAAAAATCAGAGACACAAAGAAACATAAAATAGAGGTGATGGTGATGAAGGTAAGGACTAAAGAGCCCTCCAGAGACTGAGCATTTGAAGCATATAGATATGGATTAGGGTCCTTTGTAAGACTATGGGAATACTGTATATTTGCTTGAGAAATTACGTAGTTTAAAGGTCTCCTGATGAAACACGTGCATTTTGTGTTTCTGAATTTTAAAAAATGACAGGGCTGTCAGGGAAAATAGGTGGATAATGAAGACCCTGCATTTTAGAAGTGTGCCGGATAATTAAAATAACTTATTGCTTAAAAAAAACTCAGAAATCTTGGGAGATAAACATCATCCCAAGACTAAGAATTTTTGAGAAACCATGGGATTTGATCATCTTCACAAGTGTGTTTCATGTGTTAAAAGCTGTGAGTAGTTGAGGCTCTTCAGTCATCTGTGCTCTGATTCTAAATGACTCAGGCATTCCATTTATAAATAAACTCAATTTTTGACTTTGTCAGAGCACTTGTTATTTTTAGCTCCCCCCTGGTATCAGGTCATTCTTTTCTCATTATTTTAAAGTATGACTAGTTTTACCTGGGTAAACTCACAGACTAAGTTTTGAATGGAAAAAGAAGCAAAAACTAGGAAAAAATCAAATGTGTAAAGCAAAGAGATATGAACCTAGTATCAACAGAGACCTGGATTGTAATGTCTCCTTTGATACTTAAAAGCTCTGTATTGATGGACAGGTCAGTTAAATTCTTTTATTTTCTTTCTTCATGTATAAAATGAAATAAGACATTTACTACTATATTATTCAGTTATGAAGAACAAATGATATATATTTAACTGTTATGTGAAAAAAGAACAATGAATGTTATACTTACGGTTATTATAATAAGAAATTTTTCTAAGGAGAAACACTTGCAAAATACTACAAGTTATCAAATGGGAGATTCTTAAAAAGTAACTACATTAGACTGCAGAGTTATTGGTATTACCATTTCATAGATGAAAAAACTAAAACTGAGAATTACCTGGCATTTTGCCAAATTACTGCACGCTAAAGTTCTATAGAAGGGGAAAAACACAAAATAAATAGTCGCTTGTTATAGCATGTTCCTTAAACTCCTTAATTTTCATTCTTCAATTGAAACACATAGCATTTGTAATAATCTTATCAAAAGTATTTAATTAATGACCTACATGCAATATTCAGGTAACGATTTAAATAATAGTAACTAGAATGTATTTAGTGCTTAAAAGTTTGATTAGACAAAATCATTTAGGTAGATCAGTGGAAGACTTCGTACTTTTGAAGTTAGTACTTTAAGAGACTCATTATAGGGAAAATGAGTAAGAAGAATTACTTTTAGAAGGCACATAGCAACTAATTGGGACATGGCAAATAAACTGACCAGTAACTAATAAGGAGATGAGTTCATTAGCTTCTCAGAGAAATCAGAACAGATGATAAAATTCACATGTCTTCTTTGGAGACCTGAACAGTAAAGCAACAGACCTTTTCCCTGCCTCCTACAACTACTTCTTTTCACAAAGAACCTCCAAACTCGTTCTTATGGATTGTCAGTCACTTCAACTTAAAGGTAGCTCTAGGGGGTGGAGTAGAAAGACTCACATTTGCTAGCTCCGAATCCACAGCCCATAGATTTCCTGTAAAAGAACTCCTGACAAACTCTAGAACAGTGGAAGCCGTGCAGGAACACAGTGAAGAAGATTTCCGTTGCAGAGAGCCCTGAAAAACCGACCGCAAAGGTACTCCGAATGGGAGCGGAGCCCTGCCTTGCAGAGTCCTCCCCTTCCTCACCCCGGCCTCACCGCACTGAGAGGAGCGGGCAGAGCCAAGCAGGCATCAGGGACCTGAATCTCTGGCAGCTGCAAAGGTCCCTCCACCCACAGACGCACAGGTCAGTGAGAGAGACGGGCTGAGAGGGGAGCGGGGAATCTCCGGGACTCGGACCCCCTCGGGAGGCGGCGGCCACTTGGCCAGAGGCCCGCAGAGCAGGCAGGAGCTCCACCCCAGCTCCATTACAAGAGATCTCTGCATAAACCCTCTGAGGGAACTGAGCCTGAGAGGCGGCCCTGCCCCCACCTGAGAACCAGCAGATAAGCTCCCATTGAAGAGCAGTCAGGCCTGCCGTCAAAAGCCCTGAGGCTGGGGAGCAGCATTTGAATCTCAGACACCAAGCACTAGCTGGGCGGACCTAGTCGTGGGATGGAGAGGACTCTCAGAAGTTGAGTAACTGGCTGGCAAATTACCCAGAAAAGGGAAAAAAACTAAGACCATAGATGGTTATTTTCTTGAGAAGATGATTGCTCCATTCCTCCCTGACAACGACGAAGAGATATACTTACCATCAGGTAAAGACAGAGGAGTCAAAGCCTCTGTATCCCAAATATCTGAAATAGATACCCCATGGGCTCAGGCCACGGAGGAGCTCAAAAAGGATTTTGAAAATCTAATCAGACAGGTGATGGGAAAAGAAATGAGAGAGATGCAAGAAAAGCATGAAAAACGGGTCAACACCTTCGTAAAGGAGGCCCCAAAAAATGCTGAAGAAAATAGCACCTTGAAAAATAGGCTAACTCAATTGGCAAAAGAGGTTCAAAAAGCCAATGACAAGAAGAATGCTTTCAAAAGCAGAATTAGCCAAGTGGAAAAAGAGGTCCAGAAGCTCACTGAAGAAAATAGTTCTCTCAAAATTAGAATGGAACAGATGGAGGCCAGTGACTTTATGAGAAACCAAGATATCACAAAACAAAACCAAAAGAATGACAAAATGGAAGAGAATGTGAAATATCTCATTGGAAAAACAACTGACCTGGAAAATAGATCCAGGGGAGATAATTTAAAAATTATGGGATTACCTGAAAGCCATGATCAAAAAAAGAGCCTAGAC
>CM053773.1:252709963-252733851 GCA_028658325.1 Potorous gilbertii
GAAAAAGGGGAAAAAAATAAGACCATAGAAGGTTGTTTTCTTGGGGAACAAATGATTCCAACCTTCCTCTCTGACGAGGAAGAAAACTGCTTACCATCAGGTAAAGACATAAAAGTCAAGGCCTCTGTATCCCAAACATCTCAAATAGATATCCAATGGACTCAGGCCATGGAAGAGCTCAAAAAGGATTTTGAAAATCAAGTTAGACAGGTGGAGGAAAAACTGGAAAAAGAAATGAGAGAGATGCAAGAAAAGCATGAAAAACGGGTCAACACCTTTATAAAGGAGAACCCAAAAAAATGCTGAAGAAAATAACACCTTGAAAAATAGGCTAACTCAATTGGCAAAAGAGGTTCAAAAAGCCAATGAGGAGAAGAATGCTTTCAAAAGCAGAATTAGCCAAGTGGAAAAAGAGGTGCAAAAGCTCACTGAAGAAAATACAGTTAGGGTTAGGGTTAGGGTTAGGGTTAGGTTTAGTTGACTTCTATATGTTTACCTGATGTTAAGCATTGGTCTTCTTCGTCAGAGAAAAATGGCACAATCATCTGTTCCCCAAGAAAATAACCTTCTATGGTCTTATTTTTTTTTCCCTTTTCTGGGCATTTTCCCAGGCAGTTACTTGACTTCTGAGAGTCCTCTCCACCCCTGCCTTGGTGTGCCCAGCTAGTGCTTGGGGTATGAGATTCAAATGCTGCTCCTCAGCCTCAGGGCTTTCAGCAGCAAGCCTGGTTGCTATTCAGGGTAAAATTAAATCAGGTTCACAGGTGGGAGGCAGGGCTACCTCCCAGTCTCCGTTCCCTCAGGGGATTTATGCAGAGACCTTCTGTAATGGAGCTCCTGCTGAACTGTTGCCTGCTCCGGGAGCCTCTGGCTACCTGCTGCCTCTGCTGCTGCCTCACGAGGGGGCCTGTGTCATGGAGACACCCCACTCCCCTCTCAGCACGTCCAGACGTCTCTCTCACTGCCCTGTGCTTCTGTGGGTGGAGGAACCTTCGCAGCTGCTGGAGATTCCGTTCTTGAAACCTGTTCGGATCTGTTCGTTCCTCTCAGTGCTGCGCAGCCAGGCCAGGGCTGAGCTCCGCTCCCATAGGGTGCGCAACAGACCTTGGGGATTGGTTTTTCAGGGCTCTCTGGAACGGACATCTCCTTCACCCCGTTGCTGTGCGTCTCCACTGTTCCAGAATTTGTTGGGAGTTCTTTTTATAGATAATTATGCACTGTGGGTTCGGAGCTAGCATATGTAAGTCTTTCTACTCAGCCATCTTATCTCCGCCCTCGTCTATCTTTTCATTCTTTAGATTTTGTTTGACTGAGTCTTGCCCAATTCCAATCTTTACCAAATTGTTTTCTTACGTGAACTTTCGCATCTCCTTTTCCATCTGCCCAATTTTTCCTTTAAAGGAGCTAGTTTCTCCAGTTTATTTTTGAACTTCCTTTTCAAATTGTTCAATTTTCCTTTCCAAGGAGATGTTTTCATCGGTGAATTCTTGTTTCATAATTTTAAAATCAATGGCAAATTTTTCTTCTATTTTCTTCTTCAGGTCTTCCAGGAGAACTACTTGTGCTTGCGAGCAATTCATAGTGCCTTCTGAAGTTTCAGATGGAAGTACAGTCTCAGCTCTGACCTCTTTGGTGTTTGTGTTATGGTTCTTAACCCCGTAGAAAGATTCTATGGTTTTTTCACCCCTCTCCTTTTTCTTGTTCATGACGTTAATTGAGTGTTGGGGTTTCTGGTTCTTTTAGTCAGAAGCTACAGAACTTTTTGCTGAACTGATGTGTGAAAAAGCTAAAAACAGGTTTTTGTTTTGTGTTTTCCTGATCAGCCCTGGGTTTAACTTGTTAAGTGTAGGGGAGGAATGTTCTGGTTAAAGGAGTTCTCCTCAGCTGAACTGAGGCACAGGCAGGCTCAGGGGGTGGTGATCCCAACTTCTTTGTTGTCTTTCTGATTCCCTTGGAGTGCTGAGGCACACCTAGATGCTGATGCGTGTTCCCACCCCTCAAGGGACTCCTCTCATGACACTGAGATTTGCCTGGGTCTTAGTGCAAATTTTCTGTGCCCTGGGTCCTCTGTCCTACCAGTGTGCCTCTGCCACAGTAGGAGGAATCCGCCTTAGCTATTTTCCTAGCCTCATGTGTTATGAAATTATTGGCCACTTTGCTGTCCCTGCTGATCCAGTGTTTTTCTGGGGAAATACTTTATGGTTCTTTCACGGTCATCAAGGGGGGAAGAGAGAGCATTTACTGATCACTCTGCCATCCTGGCTCCAGGAAATTCAAATAGATGACTTACCGAAGTTGAATCTTCAGGCTGCAGGTCTCAGGAGCTGCTGTGCTGATATCTGGCGCTCGGCGGCTCTCACTGGCTTGGTTCAGCTTGTCTTCCACCCTGGGTGCTGCTCCGCCGGTTTTGGTCCCCACTATCAGGTCTCTTGGGACCATTCCACTCCACTTTTCTGGCCGGCTGCGCTGTGTGCTGGGGCACACCCCCGCGAAACAGATCCTTCCTGTAGACCTTCCAGTCCAACCTGGGCTCCGAATCCGTCACAGTCTGTCTCCCACTGGATTACGCACCTCCAAAGTTTGGTCAGATTCTCCTTTCAAAGGTATCTGAAGGAGTTTGTCCAAAAGCTTAGGTGAGTGGTTGCTCTTACTCTGCCATCCTGGCTCCGCACCCCCCCCCTTTCTTATGTTCTCTGAGAGATTACCTAGACAGTGTAGTCATTTGGAATGGAAATATCATGTGAATTTCAATCTCATATGAAACCCAGTAAAAGAATGAAGACAGAGTAAATTGCAAATAATTTGGTCTCATAATCTAATAAAGAATTAAATTTCAGATTAAATGGAGTAAGGAGAGGGTGAATTAAATCAATTTATTGCAAAGGGACATTGTAAATGAACGTCTCAAATTAAGGCAATCGATTTTTTAGATGATGAGAGAGAGATAGATAGATAGAGACAGAGAGAGAGAAATTGATGAAGGTAAAATTATTTTAAATTCAAGAAACTGAGACTGGGCAGGTCACTAGGAAAGAGAGAGTAACAATAGAAGGAATGAGATTAGGGAAAACCGAAGAAGAAACAAAAACAAACAAAATTAAAATCTTAAAACTATATGTGAAGATAATATACAGTAATTCATTGTAAAAGTATGGAATGGTGCATAGTGTATGTGTATTTGGATGCAAGTTCTAGGCTGACATGTATTCTTCCTCTGTCACTTAACACTCGTCTGTCTCCATCTACTCCAGCATTCTATCAGGTTAAAACAAAATACTGGCTTGCAATGAAAGACTCTTTTTCCACCGTCACTAGATTGACGATATTTAGATAGAAAGATAGATACATAGATACATGTAGATATAGGTAGATACATAAGTTCTTGATAAATTATATATAGATACATGGATTGATGGATGAATAGATATATCAGTTATTCTGAACTTAATAAATGACAAACATCATGCAAAATGTTAGGAATATTAATAAAAATCAACAAGGTAATTTTTGCCCTGACGGCATTTGTCCTTTATTGATGATAGACAATACATAATGGGAAAGTGGAAAGGGAGTGGAGTATGCTGGAGGAATGACTTGAAAATCTGACTCTATAAGTTATAGTGTCACCAAGAAGATTGTGACATTCTGAGAGTCAAGTCCGAGGTTGGGGAATGGAGATGACCCCCATTCATTATATATTACCTTATGTTTGTACTTCAACATGCCACTCCACAATGACAAAGAGCTAAGATAATTTAGTGACATCCATGAAGAGATATGCTGTCTTCTTCTAAAGAGAGAGATCTGAAGAATCTTGAGTGAAGGTTCAAGGGTAATTTTCCACTTTCTTTATTTTCCTTGCCTTTTTTAAAAATAAAATTAAGATGGAAGTATGCTTGGCCTCACTTCACACTTCATATTTTCACAAGTGACATCCTGTGGCTTGCCTTCTCAACAGGTTGGAGAAGGTTGGGAAGCAGGGAAAGATGACGGAACTCAAATTTTTTTTTTAAATTAATGTTAAAATAAATAAATTATTTTTAAATGCCTAAAAATTAATCAGTCACTAAAATTTGCAAACTTCAGAACTCAGTAAAATAACTTGTAGTCAAATACCTGAAAGATCGCGGGGGAATTATATCTAACAAACCCTTGAGAGCAACACTTATTTGACTTTAATCAATGAAACTGAAACATAGGAGGTACTATTCACGTGAGGAATTAAGGAACGAATTAGTATATATGAATATAATGTATTACTATACCATAGGAAATGAAAAATATTACCATTTAGAGATTTTAATTATGATTCCTATGAACTCACAGAGAGTAAAATGCTCAGAAGAAGGTAAATAGTAAATTGTTGATGCAATAAAGAAAAAAATATTTGTAATTGTATAAAGCAAACTTTTAATTGCTTTACTTCAAACCAGTAAATTAGGACAAAAAAAAGAAAAAACAACATTGTAACAAATATGTATGATGAAAAAAACAAATGTCTCTATTGGACTTCAATTGTCCATCTCTTTCTAAAGTTTCAATCCATTGCCTCTTTGTTACGAGTTGGATAGCATACCTTGGCCATCCATCCTCTGAAATCAAGGTGGGGCACTGTGCTAATTGGTGTTCTAAATCTTTCATACCTAGTTCTTATTGTATAAATTATTCTTCAGAACAACTTCATGCTCCATCAATTCATGTAAGTTTTCCCAGATTTCTCTGTTGGTCAGTCAACAAGCATGTATTAAATGACTATTATTGAGGTACAGGCTAGATACTGGGATTCAAGGTTGGTAAAAGACACATACTGATTTCTGTAAGGAGCTCACAGACTAATCAAGGAGACCTCTTTCAAACAACTATAAACAAACAGGATATATGCTGCATAACCTGGAGATAACCAATAGATGCAAAATAGTTTGCAGAGAAACATGAAAGTTTTCTTGGAGAGAACGGAATAGAGTTGGAATATGCAATCAGCCAAGTATAAAAGAAGGCAGAGAAGACTTGACCTTTTGGTGTCCCTGACATATTGTTTTAAGAATACCCACTCTCCCCTCTTCAAGTGGTACTTTCCTGAAGGCAGGAACTATAATTTTGTATCCTCATTGTTTGTTAAAAAACCTGGAACATACTGGGCACTTAAAAATGTTTCTTCACTTGTTATTTGTTAAAGGGAAGCTAATGTTCACATCTGACAATCTATCTACTGTCTATTTACTATTCATTTCTTTATCTACCATCAGTTATCTATATCCATCTATCTGGCTTTCTGCCTACCATCTCATATCTTCATCTACCTTTCTGCCTGTCAAACATTTATGTGTGTTTGTATATATGTACAATCAACTACCATGTATCTGTCTATCATTTATCCTCTTCATGTCTGTCTGTCTCTATCTCTCTATGTATGTGTGCACATATATGAACTTATGTATGTGCGTATGTGTATGTATATATACATACATGCATTAATGTGTATACAAACATATCTTTGTGTGCGTATGATTTACTTACCTCTGTGTATGCTTATTCCTCAGGAATAAGGCGATAAACCGCTTTCTTTTTTTGTTTGTTGTTGCTTCCTATGGTATAATACATTGCCTGGCATTCTCTATTTTTAATAAATGTTTTTAAATTTTGACTTATATGAAATCTTGTGAAATGTATTTCTGAAAATTTTTGGGTTACTCAAAACCAACTACCAGGACATTCATAATGAGACATTTATCCCAGAAACAATGTCATAAATGAAGCGATTTTTAACTTTCATAGATGTCAGGGGGAAAATGGCATTGACTATAGAGTCACTTATCTGATAATTCAGCCCAAACCTGGCACTCAGACAGACTGGCCCTAATTGGCTAGGGAAGTTTGTTCTTCAATGACCAAAGTCAAATAAGTTAAAGGCACCAACCATCTTACAGAATTTTGCCTCATTTTCCTAGTGACAAAGTCAGTTCTCTAAGTTCTGAAATATAGTGGAATTTCTATAAATATCAGTGTAACTAAGAAAGACTTTGTCCTTTAAGTTTTCTCTGTGAGTCAGAGTACAGATCAGAGACAGTAGAGCTCGAACTTTTATTGCAACAGAAAAGGGAAAAATTCCTCTTTATGAAATTTTAACATCCCATTTATTCTTTGAAATTTAAGTGCCTCATGGGATATCATTTCTGAGTCTTCAGGAAAGAAATGTAATGGGATCAATTTGCTAAAAAATGGTCACTTTTCTTAAAACCTTTTTCTTGTTGAGAGCACAGGTGGTCTGGAACTGGGATTTTGTAAGAATAGTGAATAATTTTGTGGAGATTGTCCGCAACACTACAAACCACCAAATTTTCTGTAATTTATAATCTTAAAGAATTTCATCTGGAACTAAATCGCTAGATGAATTGGCTTTCTAGGATCATAGTTGCATGTAAAAGAGCTGAATTCATAAGCAGATCTCTTACTACCACAACACGGTGTAGTTTTATCTGATGTTACAGTAGTCTCATTGAGATGTGACAGTACTCTGATGTAGAGAAGATTTTGGGACGTTAATAAATGCTCATAGAATTCATTGTGTCTTGCAAGGACAGAGGATGAAAGATGAAGCTTGTAAATGAATTTCCATCTAAAAAAGCAAGAATTGGAAAGATGAAAATAGAAGACAAATGACAAACATAAGGTAATAAATGGTTTATGACATTTTTTATATATTTTCCACCTTAAGTTGTGAACAATCTGTTTCTTGGCTCAGTGTCTTCATTAACCTTCTTGACGTGCTGGATCTTCCAGAAGGCAAAATTAAACCCAGGTTGTAAATGCTGCATTTGTAGAAGCCTCCACAAAACTTCAAAGTACACAGGTGTAAAATCACTAAATAGTTTTCAGCTTCCAGTTAAGACAAATGAAGAAAGGTGAGTGATTCTCCAAGGGTTTTGGTAAACTTTGGAACTTGTATTCATATTTTGCCTTCTTTGATTTAGCATTTAAGAAAATGAGATCAATAAATGGGAAAAAATTTCGAGCTAAAGATGATCTTATAGCCAAGGATTAGTACTGTTTAAAGAGTAATGGATTTAGAATCACAGGAAAGAAAAAGGATGCAAGGGAAGCAAAGGCAAGGGGCAGAAAAAATGAAAAAAAAATAAAGGAAAAGAGAAAAGTTTTCCTACGACTTGTACTATGCAAGCATAGTGGTTTTAGATTTGTTTATAGTTGGATAATTAGGTGTTGAAGTAGCCAAAGGGCTGGGCATGGTATCAAGAAGATCTAAGTTCAAATGCAAACTCAGACACTAATAAAATATGTAACCCTGAGAAACTCACTTATCTCAACATCAGTTTGTTTATCGGTAAAATGGTGGTAATACTAGTACCACTCATTTGGTATTGTTTTGTGGATAAAATGAAATAATTCAAAAATACTTTGAAAATCTTAAAAGCACTATATAAATTTTAGTTATTGTTATTATTGCTATTAACTTGTGAACTTATGATAGGCTCTCAAAAATAACCCTCTGGGTCATAAGCGATTGATTTAAATAAGTGTACTTGTTGATATTTTTACCCTTTTCTCATTCCCTACTATTTGCCGACCAATATCCTTGTTCCGTATTTAGTATACTGATATATGGGTATAAAGTATGATTAAAATATTTTTTATTCTCAAAGTATCCTATTATTAAACGAATACAATATATTAAATCTATGCCTGAACTATTTTATATCTTTGAAATCCTAAGTTCAGATGCTATATAATGTACTTCTTATTTGTTCTACTACAAAAATCAAATATATACCACGTTCTTAACTTTCCTTGTTTTCAAACTAAGGACAACACCTATAGTCTTAAATCATGTCACTCATATCTTCTCGATTCTATATAAATTTTGTAATTAGAAAAATGGATATTCCTTAAAGTGCTATTTAAAAGACAAATGTGATCGTTTGCTTAGTACCTAACTGGGTGGCACGGTAGAGACTTTTGAGATGGAAGTCAGGAAGACTCAAATTCTAAGGAAGCCTGTGGTCTTTAAAAAGTGTGTGTCCCTGGCATAATCACTTATATTGTCTGGCTTAGTTTTCAGAACTCAAAGCTGTGGCTACTAATGACACCTGCCTTCGAGAGTTGTTGTGGGAATCAAATGAGACACTGTTTTAAAGTTCCTGGTTCTTAATAAATGTTTACTTTCTTTCTTTTTAATTTACAGGACAAGAAACTAAATCATTTAAAGAATAGCTTGCATGCTGGAATTTCCAGTGCTGATCTTTGTCTTATACAGTGTGAGTTTGGGAACCAGTTGAGCTACTACAGTAAACTGGCCAATAACTTTTCTTGTATAATTCTTTTCTCAATTACAAAATGACTGGTTTGGATTAGGTGACCTCTAAGTAACTGTCTGATTCTTAATTTATGATTTCCCGACTTAAACTCCAATTTCGTCATCTTGTAATAAAGTGAAAAGAAAAGTTTTCTCGAAAAAAAATCTTCTCACACTTGCTTCAGTTCCAAATTTGGTAAACTTAGTTGGCAGTTGCTGTTCTACCTGTCTCCAGAAATTGTTTGACCTGGAAAGGTCAATTAATAATTACATAATTTCCAAAGTTATTTAAATGCATTATTTAACTTGATTCGCATGACAATGCTATTAATTACACACTAGAGATGAAGTTATATATATTAGGTAGGTTATGTTTCTATGTGTGTTCCATAGGTGTGTGTTTCTGTCTATATTCTCCCTTATCTCCTTTCCTCTTTCCCTTCCGCTGCCGAACCATTTCCTCTTCTCATCTTCCCCCTGTTCCATCAATATCATATTGATATTACTAATGTTCTTTAAGAACTTTTCAAAAGTTCAGGGATTGATTGAAATAAATACTGATTATAAAATTGACATTGCTCATTGGAAAATAAAAATGATATTTGATATTTTAAAAAATAAGTGAGAACATTGTAAAAGTAACATAAATATTCTGTCCTTGCTTTAAAATTTAAAAAGAGGAAACAACATGAAATATTGGATGCAAATAATAATGATTAATGCATACATTGCTGGCATTGACTAGACTCTATCCAAGTCCGTAGAGGCACTGAAGCGCTGCGGACTTACCAGCAGACTTGGAGCAAGGAGGAAATCGCAGTCCTTCGTGATTTCCCTTGATATTTGTGAGTTTTCTGACCTTCCTTGAGTCCTAAAAAACTTTCTTAACTTTCTCTTCCTCAACAATAAAATGGGAATAATGAAACCTGAAAAGGCTTTCCCACATAACTGTAGGGGGAGCTTATTATACTGCATTTATTGTTCTTTGGAAATATTACTTATATGTCAAATATTGCATTTGTCCACGTTGAATATTTTTAGGAATGACTTAAGGTCATGGATATCAGACATCATATTTGTAAATGCATGAGAATACTAACATATTGGATGATGATCAGGTTACAAATTAGCTTTTACAGTCCAACGCTATTGTCTCTGACAACATATCATTTTGTGGGAATGAACATGTAGTCCTATATTCTGTCTGAACCATTCAACAGAACTAATATAGGGTAAACAGCCATAGTAGGGCAACAGTAAATGTGAAACTGATTTAGTGGTGAAATTCCAAGCCTCATCTGGATCATTTCAGGCTAGCAAATTTAACTGCCTGAATTTCAGTTCCATTGTCTAAAAAATAACGTGAGTAGCCTTGATAATGTTTAATGTCTCTATTGTGATTTAATGGATCATGTATTGAACTATTTGTTTAATAGTAGTAAATGATTTGACATGGCATCAAACATTTTAATGGGACCTTGGGTTGTGTTTAATGTGTAGTGTTCAGTGCAAGAGAATTTATAATTCCAATGGATTCTTCCCTTGGTGATTCACATGTGGATTATTGTGCTAAATTTGGGTAACATATTTCGACAGAGACATTGATGATCCCTAGTATATTCAAAGAACGGGAACCAGAAAACTAAGATTTCATAATCCGTGTCATGGAAAATAGAGAGCTTATGGAGAATATGAGAGTCATTATTAACTAATAGTAAGTCTGTCAGTCAAGAGGGAGAGAGGGAGAGAGAGAGAGAGAGAGAGAGAGAGAGACAGAGAGAGACAAAGAGATAGAGAGAGACAGAGAGAGATAGAGACAGAGAGAGAGAGAGAGAGAGAGAGAGAGAGAGAGAGAGACAGAGAGAGAGAGGGAGAGAGACAGGGAGGGAGGAAGAGGGAAAGAGACATAGATCAGAATGTTGAATATTGACTTTCACAGGACCGAACTACTAACAATTTTTGTAAATGTAAACCTCATAAGAGGAAAAAATAATGTAAATACTTTTACCTGCTCTGAAGTAGAGTAGAAATAAAAATTTCTTTTTTATTGCTTGTATTTCCTTGGAGGCTGGATGATTATTTAACAGGTAAAGTACAAAATGTATTCCTTTTATGTAAGAGAGAGCAAAGACATATTATGAATTCCCTTCAATAATGGAGATTCTATGAAAGGAATTATTTAGTCAGAACAATCTAGGTCTTTATTGTTTCAAGAAGATTAGTATGTTTGTTGGGAGATTATAATAACTACCTCACAAGATGCTAACAAGTAAAGTTATGGAAGCAGTTTGAGATTTTAAATCACACACACACACACACACACACACACACACACACACAGGATAAACTAAAGTCAAATTATCAAATTGATCCACGAACTCATAATTCAGTCCAGTTGTGGTTATTTCAACCCACAAATGCTTATCCATTCATTTCTTCCTTTAAGTTTATACAGGTGATACACACACATACACACACACACACACACACACATATATATATATATATATATATATATATATGTGTGTGTGTGTGTGTGCCACCGCATTTGTAACTCTCTCTCTGTCACACACACACACTCACACATACACACAAAGACCCACACACATCCCATGAGCCAGAAATATGTTACATGAATTGAAGCAGATTATAAAGGTACTTTCCACTTAAAGCTCTCCTATATAAGATTTTAAAAATAGGAAAAACATAAACTTTACTACAATCGGTCAACTAGTGTTTCTTTTAGGGAGACCTCTAAAATTATGTTCTATTAATACGTCTTTACTCTTTTCTTATATTAACCAGTTCTCATCTGTGTCCTTCCCACTTGAATCCTACAGATGAGAAACAATGTGACTGAATTCATTCTGCTTGGACTGACTCAGGACCCAGAGAAACAGAAAATACTATTTGCCATTTTCTTGGTGTTCTACACTGCTACTGTGGTGGGGAACCTATTAATCATTGTGACAATCAAGACCAGTCCCACACTTGGTTCGCCTATGTACTTTTTCTTAACCTACTTGTCCATTGCAGATTCTTGTTTCGCTACCACCACGGCTCCCAAACTGATTGTGGACAACCTCTTCCACAAGAATACGATTTCCTTTGATGAATGCCTGACTCAGCTATTTGCTTCACATTTCTTTGGTTGCATGGAAGTATTTGTTCTCATTTTAATGGCCTATGACCGCTTTGTGGCCATCTGTAAACCTCTACACTACTCAGTCATCATGAACCGCAGAGTGTGTGGGATACTGATTCTATTGGCATGGATAGGGTCATTTCTGCATTCTGTTGCCCAGATAATCCCTATCTTGAATGTGATATTCTGTGGCCCCAATGTGATTGACCACTTTTTCTGTGATTTGCAACCTTTGCTGAAACTTGGATGCATGGACACATACATATTAAACCTTTTCGTAGTCTCCAATAGTGGAGTCATATGCTTATTAAGCTTTGTTTTGCTGATGATATCCTACACTCTTATACTGTGCTCCCTGAGAAATCGCAGTGCAAAAGGGAAGCACAAAGCCTTCTCCACCTGCAGCTCCCACATCTTTGTCGTTATTATATTCTTTGGTCCCTGTATATTCATGTACACTCGTCCCCCATCCACCTTCCCTCTTGATAAGTGGGTGTCAGTATTTTATACCATTATAACTCCCTTCCTCAATCCTTTGATCTATACTCTAAGGAATGCAGAAGTAAAAAATTCTATGAAGAAACTATGGAGCACCCGAGTGACTTCACGTGAAAAACATTAAGTTAACACACATTATTTTTCAATTTTTGCAAGGTGGTTTGGTCCAAACTGAAAGAATTGAAATTGATATATGATAATAATTGGGACAACATCGAGGAATTCTTAAGCTGGGGTCCATGGATTTCAACAATACTTTGTTAACTACATTTCCACAGAATTTTCGTTTACATTACAATTCAATGTATTTTATGCTTTTGCAAAAGTTATTCATTTTAAAATGGAAAAATTGAAAATATTATTTGCTTTGATTTTATAATCATTTAAAAAGTAAAAATGATATTAATGTGCGGACCTTATTGTCTCTTAAAAAGAACAATACAGTCATGATAAAGGAACTTTTGTGTCATAAACGAAAGGAATTCTAGATATTCAATCCCATCATTCCTTTTAATTTCTTTTGTAACGGGATAAAAATCAACTTTCACTTTGTTTTGTCTACAATGAAATTAATGATTTGGACTATAGAAGCTCTAGGGCAAAGATGGGGAACCTGGGCCCTAGAGGAAACATTTGACTCTCTAGGTCCTTGAGTGTGGCCTATTAGCAGAGTCCAAGTTTTACAAAATAAATTCTTTTATTGAGGGGATTTGATGTGTGAAGTTTGGATTCAGTCAAAGGGTCTCACTTGAGGACCTGAAGGGCCACATGAGGGCTCAACATCACAAGTTCCCCATCCCTGCCTAGGGCCTTTTAGACTTATAAATTTGTGAACTTCTGAATATGGATAGAACAAAAGTGGCCCTGAAGGGTAAATAAAACATAGTTTGAGAAAGAAAGAGTTGCAGTATCAAATTGAGAGAAATTAATTCTAAGAATCCGAATCTATATTGCTAATTTCAGAATTCAGAATTTTACCTCTCATAACTCCACTACCAAAATTCATTTCTCCAGTTCACTTTGCTGTTTTACACATTTCAAAATGTTGATTTTCAATCAAGCATCAATGAGAGAGAATTTGGAAGACTTATGATAGGACACACGAATTTCTTCTATAGAGTAGCCATTTGGAGGCTTTCCATCTCATCCTTCCAGCAGCACACTTCTATAAATTTATCTTTAATTAAACTTGAAAAAAACTTTGAAAGAAATTGGGAATGAAATACTCAATCCCGAGTCCTAAACATGGTGTATATTCAATCACATATATGTTTTAGCTGTTGGACCATACATGTTCCCTAGTCTCACTTGCCTCAAATGCTGTAATACCTTTTGGGCACGTCTTCTTACTTTAAGTATCTCTTTTTCTAATCCCTTTTCCTCTTATCATATTTCAAGTCTTTGGCTTCTTTAAGGTAAAAGCTTCTAAATGTTCCTAAACTCTGCTTGTTTCTCCACAATATATGAATTGTTTCTTTCTGGCTTCTTGATGTATTTTTTTGTGCTCTGGACACTCTGAAAATTGACTATTCTTTTTCTGTGAGTTTTTATTTTGGAATACCTTTCAATGAGTGATCAGTGGATTCTTTCAATCTCAATTTTAACCACAGGATCTAAGATACATGGCAATTTTCATTTTAATCTATTGAAATATGATGTCGCTTCTGTTTTTTTAAAACCGGATTTCAGGTAGTGGAATAATTCATAATTTATCTCTCCATCTATTTTTTCAGTTCCGTTATTTTTGTAACAATATATTTCATATTTGTTTTATTCCTTTGACTTTGTTTTATAGTTTCTTGTTGTGTCATGGAGTCATTATTTTCCACTTCTTGATAATGATTTTTCTGTCGCTCATTTATCTGTCGAGCTGTAACAACTTCATTTCTATTTGGCCTATTTTGTTTTTTAAGTAATTCTTTTTATTTCAATGATTTTTGCACCTCTTTCACCATGTAGTTAATGATATTTTTAAGGGGTTATTTTCTTCAGAATTTTTGAGCATTTTTTGACAAACTATTGATTCTGTTTCATAACTTTTATTACTATTTTCCTCTTCATCTTCCCTCTACCACTCACATTTTTCTCCAATTCCTGTCGGACTTGTGTCCAATTTGAATTTTTTTCTTTGGGACTTGTTATACGTTTTTTCACATGAAAATAAGAAAAATTTAAGGAGATAAATAAAACTTTAGAAAATTTAGATATGCTACACCTCATGAGAAAATTGAATAGGAATAGGAATTATAAATTTTCCTCAGCAGTTCATGACATCGTCACAAAATTGACTATGCCATATGGCATAGAATATTGCCAAAATATAAGAGCAAATAATTTAAATATGCACTTTTCAACCATGATACAATCAAAATTATATTCAATAATTTGTTATGAAAGCATGCATTCAAATTTAATTGGAAACTAATTGTCTACTCCTAAAGAGTTGGGAGTCAAAGAAAAATGATAGAACCGATCAACATTTCATTTAAGATAATGACAACCATATGACAATATTCCAAAATTTGTTGTATTTCCCCAAAGCATTCCCCCCCAAAAAGAAAAAAAAAACACATATGTATAAAATTGTATGTTAATAAAAGTGAGAAAGAATCAAAGAATTGTGCATGGACCTAAAAAACAATTAGGAAAAGTAACAAATCATTGGTGAATTTGATTGAAAGAAAGACGAAAATAACATCTACCTGAATCAAAAATGAAAATGAGAATGAACCAAAATGCAAATGAAATTAAACAAGTAGTAGGAACTATTTTGTCCCCTTGGATGACGGGAAAACTATTGTTTTAAATTTCATGGATGAATAGTCACAGAAAATATAAATTTCACAACTTGGCAAAATCGCTAATAGAATATGTAAATATCCCATTGTTAGAAAAATAAAATGAACAATTGATAAATATACGCCATAAACAAAAAAAAAATCTCAGAAGTGGATAGGTATACAATGAGTTCTCTTAAACATTTAAGGAACAATTAATGCCAATATTACACACACAATTTGAAGAAATATTTAAAGAAGGAATTCTACCAAATTCCTTTTATGACATAAATATGATTCTGATGCCTCAACTAAGGACAGCAAAAAAATGCTATAGAACTATGGGTCATTTTCTCTTAAAATATTGATGCAAAATCATTAGTATTCGTAAATATTACCAACAGTACTTAATACGAAGTAATAGAACCAGCACTTCTAATAAAATATTTAGTAAGACTGGTGATAATGAACATCCTTGCTTTAACTCTGATCTATTTAGGAAGGCCTTAAGAAGGTCCTTTCCTATTATAGATAAGATTTGCTCTTGGATTGTGATAATCATCTTTAAAAAGATTGCATTTATTCCTATGTTTTTAAAATGGTTATTATATTTTGTCAAATGCTTTTTTTCTGAATTTATTGATAAAATCATAAAATTTTTGGTGTTTTCTCACTGATGTGGTAAATTGTGTTAATTATTTTCCTCATACTGATCCATTCTTTCATTCCTGTCATAAATCCCACATTGTCATGTTGTATGATTTTTTTGTAATAAATCTCTGTAATCTCCTTGTTAGTAGTTTGTGTATAATGCTTACATCACTACACAGATATATGTGAGTTTTTTAACCTGTAACTTTGATAAAGTTAGCTGTTTCAATGAGTTTTTTATTTGATTTTCTAGGATATTCTAAGTATAATATATCATCTGCAAAGAGTAATCATTTCTTCCTCATTGTCAACTTTTATTGCTTCAATTTCTCGTTCCTATAATTGGTATACTTAAATTCCTCATGGAGACTAGGCCAAAGGTTAGAGAAGTCAACTCAGTTGGTCAAGAAATGAACAACTGGGTGAAAATCTGTATAACTTACATTTGGCTGACCTGCATAAATGAAACATGATTTCTTTTTTAAAAATTTTATATGTTCATCTCCTAATCCAAGTCCTACTAGTTTGTAATCTTCAAATTAATAATTACTGAATGTAAAGAATATTTCAAATTTGTATAGAAATATATATTCCTGCATATATGCATATGTATATACATATACCCATACACACACACACATACACACACACAGCCATACAACTTTATAGATACCTTACAGACTAGATAGTATCAAAGAAGATACTAAATACTAAGTGCTTTGAAAATCCACAAACAATATATAACTTTTGATAACAATCTTCTACTGGTGCTACTGCTGATGTCATCAATGAGGATATTATTTTTTTTAAACCTAAGCTTATCACTTAATGAGAAGAACACACAGGCAAAAAAGGGACTTTATGAAAAAGATTGATTCCAGCTGATCAAACGTAAAAAAAAAAAAAATGAATATTCTCTGAATCTTTACTAATTGGTTTATTTTATGAAAACTTCACAAATAATGAATGGTTAATAGATACATACTTGATATATTGATCAAGAGATAGAGCCATTTACCAATCTGAAATTAATAAGTCATGAGGAAAATTCAAATGTCGGAATCATATTGCAAATTGAAATTTATTCGTAAATCACTTCTACTGAAACGAAAATCAGAACAGAGGATGTTTTATTCTTTGAATTCACACATAGGCGAAAATCTTAAGTTGAGAATTCTATTGCCACCATACAATGAGTAGTAGGAAACTGTGAGAGAAGAGAGACAGTTCCTACATTCAGGGGAACTGGCATAGGAATTCTCCAAACAGTATGAAGAATATTGAGGGCTATACCTGTTTATATTTATTATTTTTAAACAAATCATTCTTTCATATAGTGTTGTAAACACTCATATTAATAAGTGCTTTTTTTTTCCTTTCCCCCCCTTCCCCCGCCGTTTACCTTTTTATGCCTGTCATGAGTCTTGTATATGAGGATCAAATTTTCTATTGAGCTATGGCCTTTTCATCAGGCAAATCAAGAAATCCTTATTTCATTGAATGCGCATTTCCTGGTCTGAAAGTTTATAAGTTTATGCTGTGCTTTGCTGGGTAACTGATCTTTGGTTGTAGTCAAAGTTGCTCAGGCTTACAGAAAGTTCCAATTCCCTCGATCTTTTAAATTAGAACCTGCAAGGACCTGTGTTCCTTGTTTTATGACTTTTTTTTATTTCTGGCTACTTGATGAATTTTCTCCTTCACTGGATAGTTCTAGAACTTTGCAATAATATTCCTTGGCACTTTCAATTTGAGACGTCTTTGAAGAAGTGATTTGTCAATTCTTTTGAAGACATTTTGCCGTCTGGATTTAGGACCTCAGGGTAGTTTTCCTTGATGATCTATTGGAAGATACATTCAAGACTATTTTTCATTATGGCTTTCTGGTAGACCAATGTTTCTTAGATTTTTTTTTTTCTCTCCGGGATCTATTTTCCAGGTCAGTGGTTTTTTTCAATAAAATATTTCACATTTCCTTCTTTTTTTCATTCTTTGGATTTTATCTGACTGATTCCTTATGTCTCATATGGTCATTAGCTTCTGCTTGACCACTTCAATTTTTTGAATTTATTAACTTGTTTTCAGTATTCAACAATTACTTCTTGAAGTTTTAAATTTTCTCTGCCTCCCTACTCCTCCCTCCCCAAGACAATGCAATCTTATGTGGGTTTTACACAAACATTTTTATTAAAACCGTTTTCACATTAGTCATATTGCATAGAAGAATTAAGATAAATGAGATAAACCAAAAGAACAACCAAAACAAAACACGAGTGGAAATATTCTGCTTCATTCAGCGTTCTGATTCTACAGTTCTTTCTATCAATGTGGATCCATTTTTGCACCATGAATTCTTTGGAAATAATTTAGGTCCTTGCATTGGTGTGGGGGGCTATGTCTATGAGAAGGAGTCTTCACACACTATGGCTCTTTTTCAGTATAATGTTCTCCTGGTTCTGCTCATTTCACATACCATAAAGTCATATAAGTCTTTCCATATAAGTCTTTCTCTGAAATCTGCCTGCTCATCATTTCTTATAGCACAATAGAATTCCACTTTGCTTTGTATTTCTTGAGTGACATTGCCACATTAATTCCCAACTGTGGGTCTTCTCTTTCCTGAAAAATGGGAGCTTACATGATCTGTCCTCTCAGATAACTGCTACCTCAAACTCTGTGATCAAAGGAAAATAGGAAAAAGTGATACTGAGGAAAAGATATTGAAAATATTTTTTTAACTCAAGGAAACTGAGTCAACAATTTTCAATTCCCATTACTGTTTTCTGTTCTGTTCTTCTACCAAAATTAGCTCCATGAGCTTACTTAGAATTTATCACTTTAGAATCTGTTGATTTTATTTTAGCGAGAATTGGCATAAAATTTTAAAATAATGCTTTATTAGTTATGTAAAAGGTACTATTAGATATAGATTTTATTTTCCTGAAGTTTTCTCTGGAAATTTTCCAAGAAAACAAGGCAGAGTCTGTTTTACATAAAGGACTTTACAGGACCACCACAGGTGAGTAAGTGAGAGTGCGAGTGAGAGAGAGGGAGGGAGAGTCAGATGGCAAGAGTAAGTAATAATAACTAACATTAATTATCATTAATAACAATAATACATAACATTTATTCACCATTTTACTATTTGCATAAAATTTTATAAAATTTGCCTCATTTTTACCTCATGACGACTTTTGAAAGTAGTACTACTATTATCAAATTTTGTGAAGGAGGAGATTGAAGTAAATAGAGGTTAACTAACCTGCCCAGAGTCACCATCTAATAAATTTCTGAGGTTGTAATTGAACTCAGGTCTCTCGATGATGGGTGCAGAACTCTATTCACTGCACAGTCTGCCTGCTTTCTTCTTGAGAAAGTAAAACATAAGATAAATGCCTTTCAACAGAAATAGGTTTTGTGGAGTATAGGATTGTTTTCATATGTTCACAACCAGCAGGAAACAGATTCTATTAATCTAAAAATTAGAGAGACTAAAAAGAGTTGAGTAACCCAAACAGAAGAAAGGTGAAGAATTCTGAAGATAGATGTCCCTTTTTCTTTGTCTTGGTAAAAATATCAAAGATGTTATCATGTCCCTGCAGTTTTGAAGACTTTATCATTCCTCTTTATCTCTCAGGAATATTTCCTTTTTTCAACACATTACTACTAATATCCATTATTACAGTCAATATGCATGCACTCTTCTTCTACATGAATTACAAATAATATTTCATTTGATCCTCACAATGACCTCAAGAGATAGATGCCATGATTTTCCTTATTCTACAGATGAGGAAAGGAAACAAACAGAGGTTAAGTGACTTCCTTAGGCCTACACAGTTAGTGTCTGAGGCCTGATTTGTACTCAGTTCTTCCTGACTCCATATCAGAGCTCTATATACTGTGACGCCTAGATGCCAAAATTAATCTTATGGTTGTCCCTCATGACAGTCTATCACACATTATTTCCCTTCTCTGTATTCCTAATGCACCTAATTTCACAAAGCCTATCATTTGATTTCAACTTCTTTTGGAATTCGAGTATGATCATGCCAGTATGTGAGTAAGGGGGTCAACAATAATGGGGTTTTGAGGAGATGATATGCTTAGCCGAATCAATTTGCCAGAGTTGTGTGGATGTTGGGATCATGAAATATTTGAAAATCAGTAGGTGATCTTTCTAGGTATATGTTTTCTCACATACACTCACTAAATTATAGATCAATTTGGATTTACAAACTTATTATGATGAACACCTCATAATCTTGTTAGGGGTTATTAAGTTCTGTATTTTTTCATGCTTTACCAGATACTGCACTGCCATTTGAGAGGAATGTCACTGAAAAAAAATTTCTTTAGTGTTTTAGATTACTTAGTGTTAGGATTATATAATCTCTGATGACCTTTCAGTCTCTAAGATTCTGTAGTTAGCCTTTCAGTTTGTTAACACCATCCAGGGACTTTTATGTCATACATACCTTTCGTAAAATTCTTAATTTATTTAAAAATTCTGCTTGAATTTCCAGTGTGTACTGCAATGTCTGCCACATAACAACTGTATAAGAGTGTTTCTTTTGACTGACTCAGTTATATCACCATGAATGTGAAAGCTTTCCCATCTCCTTATTTCCTACCAAAATTGAAATTCACTCCTTTAACTTATATACATTTCTCTATATTTAGTTATGTACGTTTCATCTCCTTTAATAGAATGTAAGCTTCTTTAGAGAAGATGGTCATTTTTTTTGTTCTCTTAGAACAAAGTTTCATACTTGGCAAATAGTATATGTTCATTAATGCTTGTAAGTTCACTAATTCACTTTAGCTAGAAGGTGATTCTCCTAATATATTGCTGAGAGGAATAGATGTTGAAATATCCAATATTCAGTTTAAAAAGTTGATGTGGAAAATTTATAATAGACATGACTGTAAAAGTATTATTGTCTAATGTCTACCTGTACCTGAGAGCGGATAACAGGAGTAGGAAGGACAAAGCACAAGAAAATGACATGTTAGGGGGAGGAGTCAAGATGGCACAGTACAAAGATGCATATACTCTAGCACTTCTCCCATGGCCCACAAAACACCTGCAAAAAATGACTCCCAACAAATTCTGGAGCAGCAGAAGTCACAGAACAACAGAGTGAAAGAGGTTTCCATTCAAAGGTAACCCAGAAGGCCAACAGGAAAGGTCTATCTTAAAAGGCACTGAACTGAGCAGATATCAGCCCTGGCCATGCAGCACTGGGAGGACCAGGATCTTAACAGACCTCTGGGGCAGAGTTTCCAGCAGGGAGGGTCCCAGATACCTCATCCCACAAAGGATAAAGAAAGCTCCAAAGGTCAGTGCGGGAACCTGGGCCAGAGTGGAACAACATTCCTCCTGCAGTAGCCCTAGGCGACGGCAGCAACAGCAGCACCAGCGGACTGCAAGCAGCTATGGTGGCCAGGAAGCAGCGTGGGTACATTGTCCAGAAAGCTCAGCTTAAAGCCTCTGGTGGTAGGGAGCAAGTGATCTAAACCTCAGCATTGAGTGATGGCCCCGCCCCCACCCAGACTCCAAGGGAATCAAGCAGCTGAGTTGAATCTCGACCTTGAATTCACTATTGTGGAGACGAGGGGCAATACAACCACTCCCTTGAAAAAGGATTCAGAAGTCAAGTAACTGACTGGGAAAATGCCTAAAAAGGGAAAAAAAAATAAGACCATAGAAGGTTACTTTTTTGGTGAACGGATGTCTCCTAGAATCCTTTCACGTTAGGAGAACAAGGTATACTGCCATAGGAAGGCAAAGTCCCAGCCTCCAACGCCTCCAAGGTGAACTTAAATTGAATTCAGGAAATAAAATAGATTAAAAATTGACTTAGAAGCTTGATAAAAGAGAAACAAAAAATACTGAGGAAAACAAAACCTTTAAAAAGAGGCTAACATAATTGGAAAATGAGATCCAAAATGCAAATGAGGAGAAGGAGGCTTTAAAAAGTAGAATTCGGGTGAGGAGTCAAGATAGTGGAGTAGAAAGACTCACATATGCTAGCTACGAACCCACAGCCCATCATTTCCTATAAAAAGAACTCCCAACAAATTCTAGAACAGTGGAAGCCACACGGCAAAGGGGTGAAGGAGATTTCTGTTCCAGAGAGCCCTGAAAAACCGACATCAAAGGTCCGTTGCGCACCCGACAGAAGTGGAGTGCAGCCCTGCCTTGGCCGTGTGACACGAAGAGGAACAGATTTGAGCAGGCTTCAGGGACAGAATATACAGCGGCTGCGAAAGTCCCTCCACCCACAGACGCACATGTCAGTGAGAAAGACGTCTGGATAGGCTGAGAGGGAAGCGGGTGTCTCAAAGACTCGGATGCCTTTGGGAGGCTGCAGCAGAGGCAGCGGCAGAGGCAGCAGGTGGCCAGAGGCTCCCGGAGCAGGCAGGAGCTGGGGTCCATTACGGAAGGTCTCTGCATAAACCCCCTGAGGGAACTGAGTCTGCGAGGCATCCCTGTCCCCATCTGAGTATCAAAACTTAAGTCCCCATTAAATAGCAGCCAGGCCCACTCACTGAAAGTCCTGAGGCTGGGGAGCAGCATTTGAAGGTCAGATCCCAAGCACTAGCTGAGTGGATTTAGGCAGGGTTGGAGAGGAATCTCAGAAGTCAAGTAACTGACTGGGAAAATGCCCAGAAAAGGAAAAAAAATAAGACGATAGAAGGTTACTTTCTTGGGGATTAGATGATTCCTCCCTTCCTCTCTGACGAAGAAGAACGATGCTTACCATCAGGTAAAAACACAGGAGTCAAGGCCTCTGTATCCCAAACATCTGAAATAGATTTCCAATGGGCTCAGGCCATGGAAGAGCTAAAAAAGGATTTTGAAAATCGAGTTATGCAGGTGGAGGAAAAACTGGGAAGACAAATGAAAGAGATGCAAGAAAACATGAATAACAAGTCAATAACTTGATAAAGGAGACCCAAAGGAATGCCGAAGAAATTAAAACCTTGAAAAATAGGCTAACTCAATTGACAAAAGAGGTTCAAAAAGCCAATGAGGAGAAGAATGCTTTCGAAAGCAGAATTAGCCCAATGGAAAAAGAGGTTCAAAAAGTCAATGAAGAAAATAATTCTTTCAAAATTAGAATGGAACGGATAGAAGCTAACGAGTTTATGAGAAACCAACAAATCACAAAATAAAACCAAAAGAATGAGAAAATGGAAGAGAATGTGAAATATCTCATTTGACAAACAACTGACCTGGAAAATAGATCCAGGAAAGACAATTTAAAACTTATGGGACCACGTAAAAGTCGTGATCAAAAAAAGAGCCTAGACATCATCCTTCATGAAATTATCAAGGAAAACTGCCCTGATATTCTAGAACCAGAGGGCAAAATAAGTATTCAGGGAATCCACCAATAACCACCTGAAAGAGATCCAAAAAGAGAAACTCCTAGGAACATTATGGCCAACTTCCAGATTTCCCAGGTCAAGGAGAAAATATTTCAAACAGCTAGAAAGAAACAATTCCAGTAGTGTGGAAATACAATCAGGATAACACAAAATTTAGCAGCTTCTACCATAAGGGATCGAAGGGCATGGAATAGGATATTCCAGAAGTCAAAGGAACTAGGTCTAAAACCAAGAATCACCTACTCAGCAAAACTGAGTATAGCACTTCAGGGGAAAATATGGTCTTTCAATGAAATAGAGGACTTTCAAGCATTCTTGATGAAAAGACCAGAGCTGAAAAGAAAATGTCACTTTCAAACAAAAGAATGAGAAGGAGCATGAAAAAGTAAACAGCAAAGGAAAGTCATAAGGGACTTACCAAAGTTGAACTGTTTACATTCCTATATGGAAAGACAATATTTGTAACTCCTGAAACTTTTCAATATCTGAGTAGTTGGTGGTATTACACACACATACACATATACACACACACACATACACACGTACACACACACACAGAGAGACAGAGAGAACAGAGTGAATTGAATAGGATGGGATCATATCTTAAAAGAAATCAAGATAAACGGTGAGATAGAAATGTATTGGGAGGAGAGAGGGTGAAATGGAATGGGGTAAATTATCTCTCATACAAGAGGTAAGCAGGAAACTTCTTAGTGGAGGGAAAAAGGAGAGCTGAGAACAAAACATGAAGTTTACTCTCATCATATTCGACTAAAGGAAGGAATAAAATGCACACACATTTTGGTATGAAAACCTATCTAACAATACAGGAAAGTGGGGGAGGAGATAAACAGGGTGGGGGGAGATGATGGAAGGGAGGGGAGTTGGAGGAGGGATCAATTTGAAGTCAACACTCAGGGAGGGACAGGATCAAAAGGGAGAAGAGCAACAATGAGGGGCAGGATAAGATGGAGGGAAATACAGTTAGTCTTACACAACACGACTATTATGGAAATCAGTTGCAAAACTACAAAGATATGGCCTATATTGAATTACCTTCCTTCCCAAAGGGAATGGGTGGGGAGGGAGGGATGGGGAGAAGTTGGAACTCAAA
>CM053773.1:252733951-252746251 GCA_028658325.1 Potorous gilbertii
TTGTTCTTGCTAGTAGAAAATAAGAAGTAAAGGTAATGGGGAATAGAAAGTTATCTGGCCCTACAGGACAAAAGAGAAGATGAGGACAAGAGAAGAGAGGGCAGATTGGTGATAGTGGAAATCGAAATACTGGGTATACTGGGTTGGTGGGAGGGGACAAATGGGGAGAAAATTTGGAACCCAAAATTTTGTGAAAATGAATGTAAAAAGTTAAATAAATAAATTTATATTAAAAAAGAAGGGGACATAAAAGGAGATATGTTGAGCCCTAAGTCAAGTGATTTATTCAAGTGACTTGTCATATAACATATATCTTCAACTCAGGTCTTCTGAGGTAGTAGGGAGGTTCTCTCCACACTATACTATAGTGCCTTAAATAGTTTTCTTTTTCCATAAGTAGGGTTCAGTCAAATGGGGTGGGAAATAACTATGATGTAAAGACAAAAGGAAGTAGTAAAATATATTTTAATGTATATTGGGTATTCCTAAAAATACTTTATTAACCAATTAAAATGAAAATATTATAACATCAAGAAAGTGATGGTGTTAACTGTAATTACCCTTAATCACAAGACTTCTCCCGAACTCCCAATACAGCCTTCACAGGGTGGGGTTTATAACTCTGGCAGCTCCGAGTGATATGACCTGAAAAACAGAGCAGAAAATATTCTAGCATACATGGTTGATCATGTGATTTTAAATATCTGTAACTCTGAAGATCCTTACCAATTTTCTTCATATTTGGCTTGTTTTTCTTCCCTGTATACAGTCTACAAAACTGTCAAGATGAAAGTTTACAAAAGGTGGCCAATTTTTTTCACTTTTTCAATCAAAAAGAAAAATTAAAGTATTCTTCCAAAAAAAAAAGTAGAATTAGACAAATGGAGGAGAAGGTTCCAAAGCTCACTGAACAAACTAGTTCTTTGAAAGAGAGAAGAGAGTTCAGGTAAATGAATGACTATGAGATAAACAAAAAGTTAAAAAACAAAACAAGAATTTGAAAAAATAGAAGATAATGCGAAACATCTCGTTGGGGAAAAAAGTGACCTGGAAAATATATCCAGGAGAGACAACTTAAAAATTATGGGACTACCTGAAAGCCATGATCAGAAAAGAACCTAGATATTATCTTCCATGAAACTGTCAAGGAAAACTGCCCTGATATTCTAGAACCAGAGGGCAAAATAAATATTGGAAGAATCTACTGATTACTCCTGAATGAGACCCAAGAAAGAGAAACTCCTAGGAATACTGTAGCCAGACTTCAAAATTCCAAGGTGAAGGAGAAAATATTGCAAGCAGCTAGAAAGATACAATTCTAGTATTACGGAACTACGATCAGGATAATACAGGATCTGGCTGCTTCACGATTAAGGGATAGAAGGGCTTGGAATAGGATATTCCAGAAGTTAAAGGAACTGGGATTAAAACCAAGAATCACCTATACAGAAAAACTGACTATACTACTTCAAGAGAATAAATGATCTTTCAATGATACATAGGACTTTCAAGCATCCATGATGAAAAAATCAGAACTGAAGAAAAAAATCTGACTTTCATACACAAGAATCAAAAGAAGCATGCAAAGGTAAACAGGAAAGATAAATCATAAAAGACTTAATATTTGTAACTCTTTAGACTTTTCTCAATATTTGGGTAGTTGGAGGATTGTACATGCACACACACACACACACACACACACACACACACACACACACCTACTCGTAGACAGAGAGGAGAGTTTGTGTTGAATCAGAAGGAAAGATATCCAAAAAATAAAATAAAAAAGGGTTAATGGAGGGAAATATTAGCAGGAGAAAGGGAGAAATGGAATGGGGCAGGCTATAACTCATAAAAGAGATAAGAAAAATCTTGTTTAATGGAGGATGAAGGGGAGAAGGGAAGAGGGGGAAAAGTGAAGTTACTCACTCCACATATGGCTTAAGAAGGGAATAATATGCTCACTAAATTTGGTATGAAAATCGATCTTACACTACAGGAAAGTAGGGGAGGAGGTGACAAGAGGGGTGAGGGGCATGATAGAAGGGAGGGAAAATGGGAGAAAGGAGTCACTAGAAATAAACACTTTTTGGAAGGGACAAGATCAAATGAGGGAATAAGAAAACAAGCGGAGAAAGAGTAGGATAGAGGGCAATATAGTTAGCATTGCACAACATGATTATTATGGAAGTCTTTGATAAACGACACATATTTAGTCTGTATTGAATTGCTTGTCTTCTCAGTAGACATGAGCAGGGAGGGAGGCAAGGAGAGAAGTTGGAATTCAAAGTATTAGAAATGAATGCCAGGAATTATAATTGCATATGACCAGGGAATAAGAAACACAGGTAATGGGGTATAGAAATTTATCTTGCCCTACAAGTAAAGAGAAAAGATAAGGGAAGTGTGGTGTGTGATAGAAGGGAGGGTTCGCTGAGGGAAGGGGTAATCAGAATGCAAGGTATTAGGGATGGGATGAGGGGAGAGATGGGAAGAAAACTGGACATGTTACAACGTGATGTAAAAGCAATGAATATTAAAACAGCTGACTGAATTAACTTCTGAAACTAAATCAGAGACATCCTTAGTTCAGGGAAAAGAAGTTTAGTGTAAATTTCCTAGAGGCAAGTAATCTCAAGTAAAATTTGGCATTGACAGAAAAGTTAAGGTTTCAACGGCAAATTTGATTTTATGATTGTAATTTAATCAGGAGTTAGAACCAGTATAGAATGGCGTGTAAGCCACTTAAGACTTCTCTCAAAAGATGCTCCTTATCCAATGTGAAATTATAGGCATATTTGAGAGCTGATTTTTGCAACTTGCTATATTATGTTTCTCTATTAATTTTTTTAGTGTTCGACAATCACTACTAAAAAGCTTAGATTTTTACCGCCGCCCCACCTACTTCCCACTACCCACCCCAGACGCCATACAATTCTACATAGGATCTACATATACTTTCCTATTGAATGTTCTCACCTATAGTTATGCTGTATAGAGGAGCTAAAATAAGTGGAAGAAGTCATATAACAAATCAAAATATAATACACACACATATACAGACATGATCTGCTACATTCTGCATATGAATTCCATAATTCCTTCTCTGAGTGTGGAAGGCATTTTGCCTTAGAAAACCACTGAGAATTTTTTTTTAAGTTCTTTCATTATTATGAAGTTCCAAGTCTACCAGAAAAAAACTCTTGTACGCTGTGGTCGTTGCTGTGAACAAAGTTCCCCTGGTTCTGCTCCTTTCTCTCAGTATCAGATCATTTAAGTCCTTCCAGACCTCTCTGAAGTCTTCTTGTTCATCATTTCTTATGGCGCAAAAGGGCTCCATTACATTTATATTGCCACAACTTATTCAGCCATTCTCCAATTGATTGGCATCCCCTTGATTTCTAGTTTTTGGCAACTACAAAGAGAGCTGCTATAAATATTTTTGTACATGTGGGACCCTTTCACATTTTTATGATCTCTTGGGGATACACGCCTAGTAGCGACATTGCTGGGTCAAAGGGTATGGACATTTTTGTAGCCCTTTGGGAATAGTTCCAAATCACTCTCCAGAATGGTTGGGTGAACTCACAGCTCCACCAACAATGAATTAGTGTTCCAACTCTCACACATCCTCTCCAACATTTATCATTTTCCTGTTCTGTCATGTTTGCCAATCTTATAGGTGTGATGTGGAACCTCAGAGTTGTTTTGATTTGGATCTCTCTAATCAAAAGCAATTTAGAGTATTTTTCATATGATTATAGATATCTTTAATTTCTTCCTCCGAAAACTGCCTATTCATATCTTTTAACCATTTATCAATTGGGAAATGACTTGTATTGTTATACATTTAACTGAGTTCTCTATATATTCCAGAAATGAGGCCTTTTTTCCCAAGATTAGCTGTAAAAATTCTTTCCCAATTTACTATATCCCTCTGAATTTTGGTTACATTGGGTTTGCTTGTGCAAAAACTTTTCAGTTTAATGTAATCAAAGTTATCCGTCTTGCATTTCATAATGCTTTCTATAGCTACTTTAGTAAAAAATTCTTCCCTTCTCCATAAATGTGATAAATACACTATTTCTTGCTCTTCCAATTTGTCCATGGTATCAACCTTTATACCTAGATCATGTACCCATTTGGACTTTATTCTTGTGTACTATGTCAGACATGGGTCTATGCCTAGTTTCTGCCACACTGTTATCCAGTTTTTCCAGCAATTTTTGTTGAACAGTGAATTATTATCCCAAAAGCTGGGATCCTTGGGTTTATCAAACAGGAGGTTGATAATATTCCTTGCCTACTGTTTCTTGAGTGCTAAGTATATTCCACTTGTCTACCCTTCTGTTTCTTAGCCAGTACCAAGTGGTTTTGATAATTGCTGCTTTGTAGCAAAATTTGAGATCTGGTAGTGGTCAGTCACCTTTCCTGGCATTTCTTTCCTTTAGTCCCTTTGATATTCTGAACCTTTTGTTCTTCCAGGCGAATTTTAATATTATTTTATCCAGCTCTAGAAAATAATTATCTGATAGTTTAATTAGTATGTCACTAAATAAGTAAATTATTTTAGGTAGAATTGCAACTTGTTATTGTAAGATGCTATGAGACAATTAAGTGACTGTTCTTCTGAATCTAACTCCAGGTATATAGCAAGAAAAGAGGTCTGAGCCTTCAAATCATGATGCCAGGAAGCTTGTGAGATGCTGATATGAACTGCAAAAGTTGATCTCATGGGAAGGGTGGGAGAGCGGCTGCTCAGTCTGGGCTGAGGTGTTCTCCTGACTCAATTTCCCCACTGTCGCCTGGAAGACTTGAAGCCTCACTGAATGCAAGTTAACAATATACTCATGCCTGGAAGAGATATGAATTTGGGGAGACATTGTTTTCCTGCAATGTTTTTGTGGCAATTTCCTATAGTCAAAACGTTTGTAAGCTTAATACCAGATATATTAAATTACAGATTGTTGGTAGGGGAACATCTGAGGCTGTCTAAAATTAAGCTATTATGCTTAGGATTTTAGACCAACAACAATAAGGTACGGTCCTTTAATTCTTAGTAATAGTCTGAAGAGAATTAGGTCAAGGGGTTGTGAAGTTAGCATACATAGTTATTATATGTGTCTCAGTTGGTTAACATTAAAAAAAAATTCATTTGTGGCCTGTATGGTAAATACTTTAAAAGAAGTATCACCTGAACAAAAGTTGGAATTGTTTTATGCGATATGAACTGTGTTAAAAATGAAAAATGATAAAATGACATGTTGGAAAGAAACAGTTCATTGTCATTTCGTAATTCAGAATCGTGTGTTTGTCACAGGTATAGGTAGGAGGACAAATGTTTTGGAATGCCTTTAAAATCCATAATGGATCATAACAGAGTCCTTCACAAATGAATAAATGACTGTGTCCTCAGAGATAGTGTCATTTATGAAGTGATATTCAGTTCCTATAAAGGTGAGGGGAAAATCTTTGAAGGTACAATTTGAAAACCTCCCAATTTTGTCTAAAGCTGATATCAGTACAAATCACAACTATTTGACTAGGGATGTTTGCTTAAATACCAACTAAAGCTAAATGAATTAAAGTGTGCCAACACAAGAGAGATGGTCCTTCGTCTCTTAGAGACTGAAACAGCTCCAGAACTTTGAAGAAATCTCCACAAATATCTCTTAGAAGAAAGGATACACATTTTCTCTATGTATCTATGAAGAAAGGAGTTTTGGAAAAGGGGAATGCAATGACAAAGATGTTTTATCTACAAAACAGAAGAAATATTTTTTTATTTATTGATGTAAAGTTTTAAAAATTAAAATGAGGTATCTGTGATTCTTTTTTTCTGACATCAGTAGAATTATCAGATAAGCATCACTTTTGGAAGTTTCTGAAAATATCTCCAAATGTTACTGAATTGAGTCCCCTACCTATTGGGGAAAAATGAAAATACTCATTTCTACTGGTATAGTCAGTATTTATATTCACAAATACTCAGCATGTAACTTGGTTTCAATCAGTTTATCTTAATGCATTCATTTCATCCTGGATTCTTTTAAAAGTATTAAGTTTTCCATCCCTTAACATTTTTAATCAAAAGTTCGGTCATGTGATTAGATGTATATTGTAATGAGATTTTCTCAAACATGGGTTGTGCAATATGGTTGCTCAGTCAATCAGTCAGTCAGCTTATCTGTGTTAAATATTTTCTATGCACCATGACATGAATAAATTCTAGGTCCTGGGGACACAAAGCAAAGGCTATGGTCCATGACTTCATAGAGATCATAGTGTAATCAATCACCCAGTCAAGATGTATTATTAAGTAAACGCTATAAGCCAGAAACTGTGTAAAGAGTTGTCAAAATTTGAAAAAAAAAATGCCTAATCTCAAGGAACTCATATTGGAATCAGGGAGATGGTATGCAAGTAATTATGTATCAATATAGCATAGACAAAAGAGGGATGCAAATAGCGCTTTGACCAATGTATTTTTAAGTGCTCTGTATTGAGAGAGACAGAGACAGAGAGAGAAACACGGGGGGAGGACCAAGAGACATAGACAGAGAGAGGACCCCGAGAAAAGGTGCTAACATTCATCTAAGGAAAACAAGGAAGTTCACCTACAAAAGGCAATATTTGGACTGATTGAAGAAGGACAAGGAAAATAAAACATGGAATAGAGGGGGCAGAGCTCCTTATGCATGGGAAATAACTTGTACAGAAACATTAGGTTTTGAAAGAGTGTAGTGCTCAAAATCCCCTGAGAAGCCCAATTCAGTCAGATTGTAGAGTAACCAAATGGAAAGAAAGTGAATGAAGACAGGAAAGATAGAAAGGAATCATGCTGAGAAGAGATGTAAATATCCAAACTAAGAATTTTTCTTTAATTCTAAAAGCAATAGTAAACCACTAGACATTATTTGGAAAATAAGGTGAAAGGTTTAGAACTGTGCTTTAGGAAACTCACGTTTGCAGATATCATATTGTCAATAAATATTAATTGAGTAGCTCCTATATTCCAGGTACTTTTCTATGCATTGAGAATGCATGTAAAAAAAACAACCCCTGATTTCAAGAAACTCACAATGTAATGTATAATCAAGTTATATCCAGGATAAATTAGAATAATCAACAGAGAGAAGGCAGGAAAATTAGATGGCACTTAAGAAGGCTTTCTGCAGAATGTAAAAATTTTCTATTCAGTCATTAACCGACATCTTCAGCTTCCCAACAAGACTCCTTCAAGCCATACCTTTGCACACTTTTGCCATCAGTGCTGCTGGTCTCTTGAAATTCCTAAAAACAATAAGGTTGCACCTTGAGCTAATGCCCTGAAAAGTCTAATTACCTCCCTCTCTCAAAGGACCTCTCTCTCACATCACTTCCTTAATTTCTACCCCCTCACTCCCTATTTCCATCATTCGGAACACCTGACAATAGAAATACAAACTGTGTTTCCCATAAGCTTATCCTTACCTTCCTTCACTTCAATCCCTTTCAAGATAAGCCCCTAAATGACCCATCATAGATCTGCCCACTTATTGCACTGTAATCTGTATGATGCCTGCTTAACAATGAAAAATTTAACTTCACTGCTTTCTTTTCCACTCCTCCCACCTTCTGGCACTTATTCTTCTAGCCCTATAAGTTCAAAAGAATTTCTATAGGATGAATTATTTTTAAATTATAAAATGCGATATGTCGATATTGCTGCTTGTCTTTCATTTCAAAGAAGACCAATAACATCACAGGCTCATATATTAACTCAATTCTCTCTGTCAGAGTCATTGAAGTTCTGTAGCAAGGCGGAAGTCAGAATGACTGCTAAAAGCCCAGGAATCAGTGGACGACCCTGACATCTTCAATATCTGATAAACATGTACGCACTCCACAATGCTGGTCTCAGCCACCTTCATAGCCATTGGGAAAAATCGTTCTCATTTGACTATTGTACTGTTGCAAAGTATTGTGATACTTTGGGTAGACATTCCCCTAACTAACCAAGGTGTTTGAGACCTAAAGTTTACTCTGTATCTCTTTTAGCCATTTTGCTGAGATGGTTTTATGGGTCATGGTTGCTGTACATACTTATTTGAGTCAAAAATAAGATATAGGTGAAGGGAGACCCCAAATGTAGATTAGCATACCTGAAAATTGTTTAGCAAACCCTCACAGGAGAGATACAAGTCATTCCTAACCATATTGGAATGAAACGGAGAAGATGAGCATGGTTCCTTATAAAGTGTTATATGCAGATTTGTGAATTGTCGAGAAAGAAGTGATTTTTCTAAAGCTCAATCTATGACCATCTTATCTCCCTCATTCAACAAATACCAGTGATTCTCCATTACACACAGAATTTGTTGCTGTTGTTGCTGCTGATGGTGATGATCTGTGCTTCTGGTTTATACTTTTTTTTTTTTACATTTTCAAGAAGAATATTTTCTTTCTTAGGAGACTCCCAAATTGGGTGAGTAATATCATTTCATTTATGAACTTAAAAATTCAAAGTTTATCGTTTATTCTAATATTTTAAGATCCCTCAAGAAATATTTGATTCTTTTTCATGCAGAGTGAGGTTGCACATTGAATTGAGGAAGATTCCACTAATGACCAAAGAGTGACTAGGGTACAGCGAGGAATAACAGTGGCAAGGGCAGTGATTCTGAAGAGCATACTGTTAAATTTGAAGAGCTCATTCTGCTAGAAGCTTGGTCCAGTCACTGAATCCCCAGAGTTGCAAGGGACTAGTAGTTCCTAGGAGATAGATGTCATAATGATAGTACATGTGCATCAACTCCTCTCTCACCAGATTCACTTTTCCCACTTTAGATCCCACAGAAAATAAAACTACAAGAGGCGGGATGTCAGAAAAAAAATGCTCTGAATGATAAATTCTCCTGCTTCCTGTTCAGCCGACATCTGGCAACAGAGAAGTCTGCTGCTAATTGAATGTTTTCTCTTAAATTATACGAAAGTTACATGAAGTTTGGTTCCATGTCTCCAATAGCAGCATTTTCTCAATTCCCTAAAGGAGAAAAGATAATTCTCTAAGCTGATAAATGTCAATGAACTTTCTATAAAGGTTTGTCTGTTTGGACAACAATGTCAGGCTATTATTATACATTGCAGAGTAGAATTGGGCATACAGCAATGGAGCAATAAGTGGAAGATTCAGTTGAAATGGTAGATATATCTGTCCATTCAAAAAACACTAAAACGTGGAGATGAAAAGTTCCTGGTTCTCTTTCTGCCATGGGTAAGAACATCTGGAAGTGTCTCTTCTGTTGTTTCTGGGGAGGATGCAAGTGGTGGCAGGTATCAAATATATTCTAAATCCATCTATTTACATAAAGCATTACTAATCTTACAACAGGATGATTCATACTCCACATCACCCATAAGACCTACCTTATTCTGTTCCTAAATGTGACAAAGAGGAGACAATGAAACATTAGGCAAAAGAAGAGAAATTCTCAGTTACCACGATCAATGTGAATTTACGTGACATCTTGATATGCTTGCTCATTTCTAAAAGTATAGAACTTAATCCTGAGTTTAGTGTTTATTTCCTCCTTCTAGGCTGGCTCACTTTGTAGTAACTCTCCTACATTACGATATATAAGTATGTGTACGTGTGTGTTTGCATACCTGTATATATACACATGTATATATATATACACACACAAATATGTGCATATACATATATATGAATATAGAAATGTGTGTGTATATATGCAAATATATGCACATTTGTGTGCAAATATGTGTTTATGTAAAGTAGGCAAGGAAATGTTTTCTTAGCTGATGTTTCTTCAGTATACCAGTGTTTACATCTATATATCTCATTGTTCTCTGCGCTTTGTTTGAGGAGTTTTGGGAGATTGATTTGTACAGAGAGTACAATGTAGCAGAAATTTAAGGTAAATGTACTCTGTCCTATCCCTGTGGCTTCCTTTCTTGCAACATTTTATAAATTTGTGGACAGAAAATGAGAAAGAGTTGTGAACTTTCAAAATGTTTGTGACTGAGAGCCATTACCTCCTAAAACCATCTTAATATCGCATTTCTACAGTAGAAAGCGATATTAATGTAAGGTGAGGAAATGATTAATATCTTCCTTCTAAGATCTCCCTCCCCTGATTTATTGTCCTCCATATTTTACTTCTTCTACAAAATATTCAGGTCCCTCCTCACATCACTTCCCTTCTTCCTTCACATCTCTTTACTTCTCTCTGTGATCATTTCCATCATTATTCTAATTTATGTATTTTGGGGAGTAGTTCGAACTTGTCACTTAATTGGTTCAAGGAACTCTTCAGGAGTTTGTCTATTATTTAGATATTAATCCCAGAGTTGTGTATAGAGCTGAATAGTAAAGAGAAGTTGCCAATGTTACATTATCAATTTGAGTCAGAAATGAGACTTCATGCCAGGGCTTCTCAATGGGCAGATGTAAACAAAGAAAATAGACTGACTGTTGAAATGGTTTCCTGTAGATAAATAGGGGGAAATCAAGTGCAAAGATAAGTTGTAGAGAGGCTTGAATGCTAGGATTTAGGGTTAGATGGACAGGTTGGAGTCACTGAAACTATTTGTTAAGTGAAAAAATATGTAACAGAAGCAGTTTTTAAGGCAAAATAAGAATCTCAGATTTAATAAACCTTTGTTTGTGAATAAATAAAATCATTACTCTGTATTTCCCTTAATTTCCCTTACTTTATTTAGAGAGGAACACTTGTTTTAATGATCTTGTTTCATGCATTTATGTTTTGAGAGATAGGTGAGAGGAGTCATTTTCATTTGTCATACGGATGAGAAAAGTGATGTACAGACATGTTAAGTGAAATGATCAAGGACTTTGCTGCAGGGATCAAATTCCTCATATTTTCTAAGAATGAAAATATTTTCCCCCAATATTCTACATTGTTGTAAGATAGAGCAATTTTGGTCATTGAGATTCAGATTAAAATAAAACAGAGAAAATCATGTTTGTGAAATTTTTATTTTTGCTGTTACTTTTTTTACACAGTTAATATCATGCACATTTTCAATAATTGATGGATCAATCACAAGGCGGAATCTTTGACATTTCATTGATGACTGATGAAATGAGGAAGGTAGGGGTATCAAGAAGAGGAAAGACAACTATGTGTTAATTTAAATTTTTATGCTTAAACGAAAGGGAACATGTTCATTTAAAAAATGTAATATTTTATTCTATGAAATGAAGGTATTAAAAACCCAGTGTTTCGAGATTGCAGGAGAGGGCACAGAGCCAAAGGAAATAAAGAGGGAGAAAAAAATCAGAGCGGAGATAAAGGACTGAGAGAAAGTCATGGAAATACTTTTATAAAAAGAAGTTCATCCTCTCTCAAACATAGTGTCCAAATTTCTTCGAGAAGAATTTTTAAATAATAAAAATGAGTTAGTTTGCAATTTTGCAGGCGAAAGAAGCTAATCTCTCTACCTCATTCAAAAAAATTGGTGGCAACCCAAACAAATATAAAGTGAGTTCTGTTAGTCCAATTATTACTTTTTAATCTCTCTACCTATCTGATTTATTTTGTTTATTATCTTGACTTTTATTTTAATGTCTTATCTCCCAACCAGAGTTTTAACTTACATCTAGACATACATCTAGACATAACTGGTTATTTGCTCCTTTGTTATTTTCGATATATTTTACTAAAGTAATTCATACAACGTCAGAGTTAGGTGGAAAGTAGTCATCATATTCTGGGTGTTCATTTATGAAATTCAGGGAAAGATTTAGAGCTGTGAAGTCAATGAATTCATAGGTAATTAGTAAGACACCTGAAGGAGGCTAGATACCAGGATTCCTTACTTGAATTCCAGTTTTCTTTCCACCAAACCACATAGCAGTGTTAAATGTTCAAAGCTTGACATTTGACGAATTAATCAAGTAGACTTGATATTTTTTTACCTTTCCTAGACTAGTAAAGTGTAGGAAGAAAAAAATACATCAGTGATAAGAGAGAGTAATTCTTATATATTATATATAATATTTTCATTTTCCATTGTTGATGCCTCTGTCATGGGTTGAATCCTCTGAGGTATGGACAACTATGTGATCTAAAGTGACAAGTCTCAGGAAATATGGGTTCCAAAAAATCAATGGGATTATTTTCAGATTTTACTTTTGGTTTTGTTTTGTGATTTCTTGGTTTCTCAGAAAGTCATTGGCCTCCATCTGTTCCATTCTAATTTTGAGAGAACTATTTTCTTCAGTGATCTTTTGCACCTCTTTTTCCACTTGGCTAATTCTGCTTTTGAAAGCAT
>CM053773.1:252746751-252768344 GCA_028658325.1 Potorous gilbertii
AGTATTTTCTCCTTGACCTGGGAGCTCTGGAATTTGGCCACAATGTTCCTAAGAGTTTCTCTTTTTGGATCTCTTTCAGGCGATGATCAGTGGATTCCTTGAATACTTATTTTGCCCTCTGTTTCTAGAATATCAGGGCAGTTTTCCTTGATAATTTCATAAAGGATGATATCTAGACTGTTTTTTTGATCATGGCTTTCAGGTAGTCCCATAATTTTTAAATTCTCTCTCCTGGATCTATTTTCCAGGTCAATTGTTTTGCAATGAGTTATTTCACATTATCTTCCATTTTTTCATTCTTTTGGTTTTCTTTTGTGATTTCTTGGTTTCTCAGAATGTCATTGACCTCCATCTATTCCACTCTAATTTTGAGAGAACTATTTTCCTCAGTGAGCTTTTGAACCTCTTTTTCCATTTCACTAATTCTGCTTCTGAAAGCATTCTACTCCTCATTGTCTTTTTGAACCTCTTTTGCCAATTGAGTTAGCCTATTTTTCAAGGTGTTCTTTCCTTCGGCATATTTTTGCATCTCCTTTAGCAAGGTATTGACCCGTTTTTCATGCTTTTCTTGCATCTCTCTCATTTCTCTTCCCAGTTTTTCCTCCACCTGTCTACCTTAATTTTCAAAATCATTTTTAAGCTGTTCCATGGCCTGAGCCCATTGGATATCTGTTTCAGATGTTTCGGATACAGAGGCCTTGACTCTTATGTCTTTACTTGATGGTAAGCAGTTTTCTTCCTCGTGAGAGAGATAGGGTGGAATCATCTATTCCCCAAGAAAATAACCTTCTTTTGTCTTATTTTTTTTCCCTTTTCTAGGCATTTTCTCAGCCAGTTACTTGACTTCTGATAGTACTCTCCACCCCCACCTAGGTCTGTTCATCTAGTGCTTGGGGTCTGAGATTCAAATGCTGCTCCCAAGCCTCAGGGCTTTTGAGGGCAGGGCTGGCTGCTATTCAGGGTAAGATTAAATCAGGTTCTCAGGTGGGGGCAGGGCCGCCTCCCAGGCTCAGTTCCCTCAGGGGGTTTCTGCAGAGACCTTCCATAATGGAGCTCCTGCCTGTTCTGGGAACCTCTGGCCACCTGCTGCCTCTGCCGCTGCCTCCGTTGCTGCCTCCTGAGGGGCCTGAGTCACGGAGACACCCCGCTCCCCTCTCAGCCCGTCCAGACCTCTCTTTCACTGACCTGTGCGTCTGTGGGTGGAGGGACCTTCGCGTCTGCTGGAGGTTCCGTCCATGAAGCCTGCTCGGATATGCCCGCTCCTCTCTGTGTCGCGTGGCCAGGGCAGGGCACGGCTGGGTTCCACTCCCGTCGGGTGTGCAATGGACCTTTGAGATCAGTTCGTCAGGGTTTTCTGAAATGGAAATCTCCTTCACCCCGTTGCTGTGCGGCTCTACTCTTCCAGAATTTGTTGGGAGTTCTTTTTGTAGACAATTATGGGCTGTGGGTTTGGAGCTAGCATATGTGAGTCTTTCTACTCTGCCATCTTCACCCCGACCCCCCTAGTCTAATAATTTTTAAATTATCTCTCCTAGATCTATTTTTTCCAAGGTCACTTGTTTTTCCATGGCAAAATTTCCCTTTATCTGTTATTGTTTTCATCAATTTGGTTTTCTTTTATGGTATTTTAATTTTTCAGAAATTACTTCCTTCTATCTGCTCCATTCGAATCTTTGACAATTTCTTTTTTCTTCTGAGAACTTTGAGCTTCCTTTTCCCGTCAGGAAAATTTTTCTTTTTAGGTCATTCTTCTCCACATTGGCTTTTTGGAACTCTTTATTCATTTAGGTTAGTGTACTTTTAAGGTGTTACATCATTTTTAGATTCTCCTTCGGCAAGTAGTTGGCTTGGTTTTGATGAGTTTCTTGCAACATTCTTATTTCACTTCTCAATTTTCCCTCTCCTTCTCTTACTTGATTTTCAAAATACTTTTTGACCTCTTCCATGGCCTGAGAGCAACTCATATTTTTCTTGGAGGCTTAGAATGTAGTAGCTTTGACTTTGCTGTTTTCTGTTTGTATATTTTGGTATTCCTTTTCACCAAAGTAAGATTCTATAGTCTCAATCTTTTTGTAGTTTTGCTCATTTCCCCAGTCATTTACTTGACTTCTGAGTTCTTTATCAAGGTAGCTCTCTGCTTCCAGTGGGGTGGGTGGGTTTAATGTTAGCTGCTTGATCCCTCATCAGTCTGTGAACCTAGATTTCCACAAAAAGCCACTGAAGCTTCCCCTGATGCTGCTATGACTACAGTGGGTTCCTCCATCCCCTCGCTTGCCCTGGGACTGTGGTTGGTTCACTCGACTCACAAAAATCCAACAGATTTTTTTCCACTGACCTTCCAATTTTTTCTCCATGTTTTGAGATTGTGAAGTCTGCAAACTTCCACATGTGCCAAGAATTCAGTCCCTTCGAGGCCTGCTCAGGTCCTCACTGTGTTGGTGGGGCACAAACTAGGCTGCTCTCTGCTACAAAGCAGCCCAATAGAGCCTTCTCAATCTAGGCTGTCTTGGACTAGACATTTGTTTCACACCGTCATTCTGTGGGTTTTTCAGTTCCAGAATTTGTTTAGCATCCTTTTATACAGGTATTCAGCTGAGCTTATTGGGAGAGGTCTAGCAAGTCTCTGATTCCACTCCAAAATTTTGGTTTGACTCTTATGTTTGCTGGCGAAAACAGACACGATTATATGTATATGTGTATATATGTATATGTATATTTGTTCTGTACGCATTTCTCTTACAGAATGGAAATTCTATATGGAGAGTAATGATTTCATTTGGTCTATATTTCTCATTTTACCTTGAATAATTCAAAAGTTTGAATATAATTTTGGTGTAACCCTATTTCCTGTAAGATAAAATTCAGATAGTTTAGGGAGGGAGGATTACCAATTCTAGAAAGAATAACTATCACCTATTCAGATAGATTTCATCACTGTCTTTTATAGAATATCTGGTTTAAGTGATACTTATTCAGAAAACTAAGAGTTGAACTAAGTGCCAGTTAAATATATAAAGCAAAATTAAAATCAAACTAATTTAAAAACAGAGCAATGTCATAGATGAAGTATCCTTAAAATTGATCTGAGTATTTGAAAAAAATGTGTCATGATATTCTTGAGGAAAAATATTTTAAAACCTTAGACAAAGATAGTTAATGAATAGTTAAGTTGTTGAATGAATGAAATGATCTCTACCTGGAGAGTGTTCATAAAGGATAAGTTTACAGGATTTGTACTTAAACTTATCCTATTCCATCTTGTCTTTAATGACTTCAGTGAAGATTTGCATGATATGATCACACCGTTTGAAGATAGGGTGAACCTAGAAATTAGACTTAAGGAAATGGCTTACAGAATAAGGATTTTGGCAGGCTAAAACAGTAATTTTAATAAAATGCATTTCATAGGCAGTATAAGTACAATTTAATCTAATTTCAACAAATCCATTCTCAGAATACTAGATGAAGTTGTTTTTCTTGACATAAGTTAACGTGAGGGGAAAAATAAATCGGCTTTTGCAATCCATATCTGATGATTATTTCAAAGGCAAGCAATTTATTTCTCTCTTTGTCTCAGTTAACTAATGTTAAAACAACAGTTTGGATTAGGTGACTGCTAACGATTCTCATTGCTCTAAATCGAATTTTCTCTTTTTCTGGGAAATTAAAAGCTAATTACAAGAATAAAGAAAACAAAGCGAGAATACTATTGTAAAGATGAGACTTATTACTAAGCAAAGGCTCGAAAAATGTAGCAATATAGGCTATGCTACATGAGGACTTAATTTAAAAAAGGAAAAAGGAAATGTATAGTTTGATAGGAGAATACGTAAGGATGGTATAATACCTGACCATTAACTAATGATCACTGAAGGACTGTCATACAGAAGAAACAAATTTTGTTCCTTATTTTTACATCTTCTTACATGACAGTATGTAACTGTGAACAATGGGTGTAAGTTACCAAGAATTAGACTCAATGAACATGAAAACTTTCTGACTAGAACCACTCCTTTCATCAATAATCTTTACTTTAAGCAGGATGGCACGTTGATAGGGATATTGTAAAAGGCCTTGTCTTTTGATTATGGGTAAATGTCTATGATAGGGGTGGGGAACCTGGAGACTTGAGGTCACATGTGGTTGCCACGTTTTGACTGGGTCCAAGTTTTATAGGACAAAATCTTTTATTAAAGGGATTTTTTCTGTGAAGATTTCCTTCACTTGAAGGGCCACACTCAAGAATCTAGAGGGCCACATGTGACTTTGAGACCACAGGTTAGGGTTATGGTTTATGAAGTGCATTTAAATTTTGTGATTCTCTAAATTGCATGATAAGAATAGAGTGATTCCTCATGTTTTATTTCCTAATACAAGACAGATCGGGCCTTTGGTAATTTCCCCAATGATATAAGCTTCACAGATTTGGGGAGACAAAATCCGAATTTGGAATAATGGAGCAACATAATAATTTGGAACAATGGGGTCTCAATCACAAAGAACAAGGAACAAAGTAGGACTATTGCATAGATTCTAAATGTAGTATTTTTTAGGAGCCCCTCAGTGCAATATTAAAGAGTTCAAGTACTGCAGGTATAATTAAAAGCTGAAACCAGAGGGCAAAATATTGCTACAAGACCGGACAAAATTGACCTCCATCACGTTTCTTTCTCTTGTTTGTACTTTGAGTAAATCTCACTGGTTTCCAACCCACTTGCATTGACATTATAGAAATGAAAAATAATGTAACTGAATTTCTTCTTGTTGGACTGACCCAAGATCGAGAAAAGGAGAAAACAGTATTTGTTATCATCTTGATATTCCACATTGTCACCATTTTGTGGAACCTGCTTATCATTGTCACCATTAAGAGCAGCCCAAACCTTAGGTCCCCTATTTATTTCTTCCTGATCTATTTATCCTTTTCGGTTGCTTGTTTATCTACCATCACAGCCCCATGACTCATTGCTGACAGTCTGCGTAAGAGTAAAACGATAACCTTTGATGAGTGCATGATCCAGTTATTTACAGGGCACTTCTTTGGCTGCATGGAGATCTTGGTTCTCATCTTGATGGCCTATGACCACTATGTTGCCATCCGTAAACCTCTGCACTACTTGAGTATCATGAGTAGGAAAGTATGTAGGATCTTGGTGGAATTAGCCTGGATGGGGTCGTTTGTGCATTCAATTGCCCAGCTCTTCATTGCCTTGAAGATACCCTTCTGTGGTACCCAATGTAGTCAACGACTACTTCTGTCATTTACAACCCTTGATGAAATTGGCTTGTACTGACACATATGTGTTAAACCTCTTGGTTGTTTTCAATAGTGAAGCCATCTGCACGATGAGTTTATATTGCTGATGATCTCCTATATTGTTATCTTATATTCTCTGAGAAATCAGAGTAGAGAGGGAAGTTACAAAGCTCTTTTCACCTGCAGCTCTCACATCATTGTTGTCCTCGTATTCTTTGGCCCCTGTATATTCATATACAGCAGACCCCTAACCACTTTTCCTGTGGATAAACTGGTAGCTGTATTTTATGCGATTGGAACCCCTTTCCTAAACCCTCTTATCTACACACTGAGGAATAAAGAAGTTAAAAGTGCTATAAGGAAACTGTGGACCAGCAGGAAAATTTTGCATAGAAAACAAAGTGCATAGACACCAACGTTTTTCAATAGTGACTTTATCAAACTAGGATGGATGCATTAGTGAAAATTTTCTGATGTTGGTGTGTATAACTTATCTTATTGGGTGTTTGTCAGAATTTGCCTAGAAAGGATAGTTATGGGTGTTTCAGCCAAAGTTGTTTGCAAAAGGAGATATCTAATTACACGGATTTAAAGTCCCTAAGCCTGATGATGATGGTAGAACCATCAAGATCCCCCCCTTTTTAATCTGGATCCAATACCCCTGATTCTATATGCCTTCACTGTCCATTCTGCAAATGGAAATATGTCATATCCCACTCTGCTTGTGGTCGAAGTCAGGCATTTTACCTTATTCATGGTTTATGTTTCACTAATTAATTTCACCAAACTTGACCAAGAATCACTCGCTTTTTTGACTACACTTGGCCTAGGGATTCCAGAAAGTGATATCATCCTTCCTTTAACTCTGTCATATGAGTTTCTTTTCTTTGTTCACTCAAAATGAGACATATTCCATCAGAAAATGTATGAAAATGTGTCTATTACATGACACTTGGCCACATTACTTGTGACAAAATAGTTGACTACATGAGACGAAATTTATATATATATATATATATATATATATATATATATATATATATATATATATATATATTTGTTATAATGTATGATATAAAGAAAGGATATATTACTCAATATATGACATAAAGAGGAATCCAAAAAGTCATCGAATTGGTTAAAAAAGACAGACTAAAAGTACAGGACGCTAGATGGATTAATCCTGTCCTGAGTTCTTTTCCTTTTTCACAGATTAGTTAATATGTGCTGAGTTTATATATAGTTATTGGTGAACTTGAGCAAAGGAAATTTCCCTATGTCAATTCTTAGCGTTAATCACTAAGAAGATTTAAGAGTTGGGGTGGCATAGTCTGGTGGGATATACAGGGAAGTGGGTGGAACTTGAAGAACAAGACAAAATACAGGCTGAAAAAAAGTTGTGTCTATTAGGTTTGAACCTGAAAACCAAAGGAAATATAAGAACTTATGAATATGCTTAATGTTGCTTAAATTACTTATGATTAACATATTCAAATATATGTATTATTTGGCCTAGTGTACCTATACTTAGTGCCCATCAACACTAGGAGCAGCTAGAAATTTAGGGGGAAAATAACACAGCTAGAAACTTGGAGCAAAAATGAATCCTGTCTCCACGAGTGTTGAGAACTGCCTCCATAATGCTTATGGAAGCTTCAAAAATGAAGCAGGGGAGAAAAAAATGAATTCAATTTTAAATGACTTTGTCTGGCACAAAATTCTTGTGAGTCTCCCTTTTCAAGACACACACAAAGAAAGATAGCAACACAAGTAAAATATACTATACAGAAACAGTTTGATAATTAGACAGATACTAATTACCTAATAATTACTTATTAATTACTTAGGGCAATTCAACTTAATATTGCCTAAATTAATTTGCTTACTCTGCGGAAGCAAGAATGAAAATCATCTGGAGGGAAAGGTCAAGGATCTTAAGGAAAAAATGTCCTAAAGTGTTACTGAATACGATTTTTCCCCCAAAGCAGTAACCATTTCATGATAGCAACTAGTTCCTCAAGAAAGAGAGAGGTTGATTCATGGAAGAGATAAATTAAAGAAGAAAATGACCCCAGTAGCCAGCGTCTTTGTAAATTCAAAGGTCCAGGCAATTGTGATACAAAATTTAATATCTGACAAAAACTTCTGGGGAAACTGGAGAACTTCCTGGAATGAACTAAATGTAGTGCAGCATCTCACATCAGCTACAACTATTAGCTTCTGAAGGATTTATGGCTTTGACATAAAGAGCGAAAGCATAAAGAAATTAGAGAAACAAGGAGAAAACATCTCAGACCTTTACAGGAGGTGAATTTATGGCCAAACAAGGAATAAAGGGACAAAAATGAACAATATGCATAAGAAATTTTGAGGTTTTATGCAAAAAAAATGAAAAATCTATGAGGGAAAATTAGAAGCAGGGGACAAAAGAAATATTTCTCTCAACAATTGTACAAATGTAACCACTATATGGTGTCCTGGATAGTACTCTAAGCCTAGAGTCAGAAAGAGATGAGTTTAAATTCTGCCTCTGATACTTCCTAGCTTTACCTTGATTTTCCTCAGTTTCCTTATCAGAAAAAGAGGAATAATAATATTTCTTATCTCCAAGGATTATAGTGAAGATAAAATGAGATATTTGTAAAACATTTTACACAAAATACTAATTACTCTCTAAATGTTATCATCAACATCATCATCAGCGTAAGAAAATTGTAGTGTTCTTGTAGTAGTAGTACAGTTATATGTGGACGTTACGCGAATTTGTATGAGTAAGGGATTATCCCGCAATTAATGAATAATGTAAAGAATTAATGGCATTTTCTGAGGGAACAATCTAATTTATCAATACCGATAAGAAAAAAAATGCCCTAAATCAGCAATATTTAAGGACACACAAAAAAGTAACTCTGAGGCTTAAGTTCACTTTCTCAGAATGACAAAATTTGACAACAATAGAAAATAACAAATACAAAAAAGTCAGGGGAAGAAAAGATACACTAATTCTTTTGTGGTAGAATTGCATACTGATTCAGTCGTTCTGGATATAAATTTGGAATTGTATTCAAAAAGTTATTAAACTATTTTAACTCTTTGACCTAGAAAGAGCCTTTCTCAATTTATACGCTACTGATAGAATAGAACGGAAAAGTGCACGCATAAATCTGTGCGCTTGAGAACACAAAATGTCGTGTGCATGTAAATATACACATTTAGGACATGACAACTTTTTAATGGTGTCAAGGGACTGTAAACTAGAAATGCATATATCCAACAATTGGAGAATTTATAAAAATTATCATAGCATAAAACTGGGATAGAACTTTATTCTTTATAGCAAATAAAGAGAATAGTTTTAGAGAAATATGAGGCTACTATAAATTGATAGAGAATGAATTGATTGGAAAGAAGAAGAGCAATTCTACAATAAAAACAACCTTGCAAGAAAATAACATTAGAATGACCAAGTGACTTAAAATAAAAATATCTGATCATTGCAATGAACAACCCAGATTTCATAGGAAAAGTGATGAAACATGGCAACAACCTTTGGACAAAAATATGGTGAACTCAGTGTCCTGAATGAGAAAAAAATCATTTATTTTTTGCAGGAATTTTTTTCTTTGACTACCTCTATTCATCTCAAAGTCTTTCCAAAGACAGGGGAAGGGAGTTAAGATGGATTTTTACTAAATAAAACAAATAGGGCTAATTTTAAAAGACTGATGTCTACCTCAAATTTACACATCTGTTAAAGATTAAGGAACATATCAACTTATTTTTATCAAATGACTACTATAATCCAGACCCAAACTATTCCTAAATGTTTCAGACACTGCCGTATACAATTTCTCAACGTGCTCATCAGTGGTAGTCAAATATTTCCTCTTTTTCACAGTTTTCTTACCTTAGAATGAAATTTTAAAAATCAACATGTTTTTCCATACAAGCTATACCCTTGGACTAAAGGAGGGAAATGCTGTAAACAATCAAACCTGATGAACCATTCAAATATGGTGTTGTATTTTCTTCCACACTTTAATCAAGATCACAACTATGAAGATTTTAGAGAATACATTTAAAATTCAATTTTACTATAGAATAAAAAGTTACTGAATTAAAAGTGCAAATGCTAATTTTAAAATAAAGTTTCCTGAGAGCAGCTTCATAGACAATTGTGACGAAACACTCATTACCTCTATTAATACGCAATATATCATAAATAATATAACGTAACATGACATGACACGATATGATAGAATATGATATAATGCAAGGTGTGATACGGTATGATGCAATGTGCTGCGCTACAGTATGATACACAACAATATGCTATGATACAATGTAATGCAATATAATATAATGTAATGCAAATGCAATGCAATAAAATATAAATATCATGCAATATTTTAACAATAATTGTTATTAATAATATTTATTAATATATAATCATTATAATTGTTATATTATTTAATTGTATTATATGATTACTATGTACCACATAATTATCATTATATAATTATTGTTCATATATTGATTGTCATATGTAATATAATATAGCATAATATAGGGTTAGGGTTAGGGTTGACATGACATGACATGATATGACATGATACAATATAATGTAATTCAATGCAATACAATAGAATATGATATAAATATATGTTTATATATGAATACAAATATAAGTTTATAAATATTTATAAATACTACATCATAATATATAATTATATATATTATTGTTATATATTATATAAACATTTATAAATTTCTAAATATATAATATGAATTATATGTATATTGTTGAATATATAAGATATATAATAATATATGATGTATAATATGCACCATTATGTCTTCTATAAGAAAATTGCCTCTATTAATTCATTTTACTACATGAATCATTCTGCAAAACACTGGTTTCTCACACCTGATGTCAAAAAACAGCATCCTACAAAGCTAGATAACTTTTAATTACACATGCAGTGGCAGACAGTTTTGTAATCAGCCTCCTCTATCCCTTTCTTTGTGCTGCTCTACCTGTGGACTCTTTTCCAATATGCCAAGGGGATTATTTTTCTTCTGTGAGGAACATCCATCTTAATGCTTAGTGCATTATTGTCACATTCCTTCCATATTTTTGTTCTTCCTGAAGGATACAAAAACTAGTGGTACTTTTTGCAAGGTGAGATATTCTTTTTCTCATATTTAAACCACAATGCCTTGAACAAGAATTGACATATTATTATAGTGACACTTTCAAACTTTCTGCCACGATCACTTTGACTTTTCTTTTCCAAAGTATATTGCATCATGTTTCCTTCTTTATCACGCTTTTTTTTATTTTTTTACCCTTAAGATTCTAGACCTTTTTATCACACCAGCCTGTCAAACAGTTTTTCGTTTCTTTTTCGGTAAGCTTTGCCAAATCTTTTTGTTTACAAGTGGAGACTGAGGTATTTTATTTTGTTATTAAATTTTCATATGTCTCATTATTGGTGGCATGTTTCTTCTTTTCATACAGCTGCTTTTAGATTGAATTCTTTCCCTGAAAACATCTGGTTTAAGTATGAGAAAAATAATGGCAAAGTGTTTTGCTTATAGCTATCAGAAAAATTTATAGTGAAATTACGCAAATATGTATGAATCAAGAGCTATGTCTCAAAAGACAGGTGGTCAAAAAGATTTGAACAGGATGTTTCAGAGAAAGTAACTCAATCTAAAAATAGCCTTACTGAAATTGCACAAACCGCTAATATTAAGAGATAAGTGAATTTAAAACAACAACAACAACAGGACTTTTAGGTTCCACTGCAAAACCAGAAGGTTGATAATGTTTCCACAAAAAAAGATTAATACTTGAAAATGGTAGTGAAAACAAATATATTTATTGACCTTTTAATGGACTAGCAAGTCTAGCAATGTTGGAAATCAATTTGGAATTGTGCACCCAAAGTTCTTAAAACATACTTAACCTTTTCTGACACATCACTGCTCGATTCCTGCCTCAATTCATTCAAAGAAAAAAGATGTGTTTTTTAATATCATACAAATATATTTGCATTAACCCTTTTGTGTAACTGAATAGTCACTTCCAAAGGAGTGCCCAAAATTGAAGAATAAGTAAAAGAATATTCTGGAATGGAGTACTATTGCCATATATGAAAGGATAAAAAGCATACTATCAGAGAAAGTTGCCAAGAATTCTGTGACTTGATGCAGAGTTGGGTGATCAAAATAATTTATAGTAATGACAAATTACTTTTTAAACTTAAAGTCTCTTCTTAATGCAGTGACCAATAAGATGAATACTGCAGATAAAAATCCATCTTTCGATAAAGAAGTGATGAAAAAAGTGTGCATGGAAATATACAATTATTCACATGACAATAGCCGACTTTATTACTTTTTAATGTCTATCTCCATTACAAGATTCTTTTTTCACAATAAACTGTAGCATGGGAGAAAGATTTTTTTTTAATTGGAACGATAATTCATTTTTACAGAAGACTGATACTATATTGAGATTGATTCATTTGTAAAAGAAAAGTTGCTTTTACTCTCAATTTCCCTCCTAATAAACCGCCACAATGTGAAGGCATCCATGAAGCATGTTTTATTAAATATTTATTCTTTTTAAGAGGCATAGCATTCTAATTGCCCCTATCACCAATCTGCGCTCTGTTCTATCATCCCTTCCTTCCCTTGTCCCCATCTTCTCTTTTGTCCGGTAGGGCCAGATAACTTTCTATTACCCATTACTTGAATTTATTATTTCCTAGTAGCAAGACACAATTCCACAATTATTCTTAAAACTTTGAGTAACTACTTCCCCCATCCCTTTCTCCATACCCATTCTCTTTGGGAGGCAGGAAATTCAATATAGGCCATATCTGGGTAGTTTTGCAAATGACTTCCATAACAGTGGTGTTGTGTAAGACTAACTATATTTCCCTCCATCCTATCCTGCCCCCAATAGCTTCGATTCCCTCTTTTGATCCTGTTCCTCCCCAAGAGTATTGATTTCAAATTACTCCCTCCTCCCATTGCCCTCCCTTCCATCATCCACCCCATCCTGCCTATCCACTTCTCCCCCACTTTCCTGTATTGTAAGAGGATTTCATACCAAAATGAATGTGCATTTTATTCCTTCATTTAGTCAAATATGATGAGAGTAAACTTCATGTTCTTTTCTCAGCTCTCCTCTTTTTCCCTCCACTAAAAAGTATTCTGCCTGCCTCTTTCATGAGAGATAATTTGCCCCATTCCATTTCTCCCTCTCCTCCCAATACGTTTCTCTCTCACAACTTAACTTCATTTTTTAAGATATGATCCCATCCTATTCAATTCACTCTGTGCTCTTTGTGTGTGTGTGTGTGTGTGTGTGTGTGTGTGTGTGTGTGTGTAATCCCACCAACTACCCAGATACTGAAAAGTTTCAAGAGTTACAAATATTGTCTTTCCATGTAGGGATGTAAACAGTTCAACTTCAGCAAGTCCCTTGTGACCTCTCTTTGCTGTTTACCTTTTCATGCTTCTCTTGATTCTTGTGTTTGAAAGTGACATTTTCGCTCTTTCTCTCTTCGGCCTCTTCCGGTCGGTGGAGTGCCTGGTAGCGCCGGCTGCGGTGCCAAGATGGCCAAGTTCAAGAACCACACCACGCACAACCAGTCACGGAAATGGCACCGGAACGGCATCAAGAAGCCCAGGTCCCAGAGATAGGAGTCCATGAAAGGGGTTGACCCCAAGTTTCTGAGAAACATGCGTTTTGCCAAGAAACACAACAAGGAGTTGAAGAAGATGAAGGCTAACAACGCCAAAGCCATCAAGGCTCGAGCAGAGGCCATCAAGGCCCTGAGCACCAAGGCCTCCAAGGCCAAACTCCCCAGGCCCAAGATTCCCAAGGGTAGTGCCCGGCGTGCAGGCCACAAAATGACCACAAAGCGTTCAGGCTCTAGGGTCGGCATCAAACGTCCAGGCCCCAGGATCACGAAGCCTGACTCTAGGGTTGCCAGAACTACTGACCCCAAAGCCGCCAAGCCCACTGACCCCAAGGCTGCCAAGCCCACTGACCCCAAGGTCACCAAGTCTGCCACCAAGATCAGTAAATCTGATCCCAAGGCTACCAAATCTGGCCCCAAGGCTGCCAAGTCCGATCCCAAGGCAGCCAAGTTCACAAAGTCCAGTGATTCTAAGGCTACTAAGCCTACTGACCCCAAGCCTGCTGAGTCCAAACCAAAAGATGCTGGCACTAAGGATGCTAGTCCCAAACCTTCAAAATAGATGCTTCAGGACAGACGGACTTGTTTAAACCCTAAACCACCGGTTTTTCCCAACGGAGGTATGATTATTCACTATTTTGTACAAGTAAAGGAAATGGTGAGTCAAAAAAAAAAAGAAAAAAGAAAGTGACATTTTCTTTTCAGCTCTGGTCTTTTCATCAAGAATGCTTAGAAGTCCTCTATTTCATTAAAAGACGGATTTTTCCCTGAAGCATTATACTCAGTTTTGCTGGGTAGGTGATTCCTGGTTTTAGTCCTAGTTCCTTTGACTTCTGGAATATCATATTCCACGCTCTTTCATCCCTTAATGTAGAAACTGCTAGATCTTGTACTATCCTGATTGTATTTCCACAATCCTGGAATTGTTTCTTTCTAGCTACTTGCAATGTTTTCTCCTTGACCAGGGGCTCTGGAATTTGGCCCCAATGTTCCTAGGAGGTTTTCGTTTTGGATCTCTTTCAGGTGGTGATCGGTGGATTCTTTCAATATTTATTTTGCCCTCTGGTTCTGGAATATCAGGGCAGTTTCCCTTGATAATTTCATGGAAGATGATGTCTAGGCTCCTTTCTTGATCATGGCTTTCAGGTAGTCCCATAATTTTTAAATTGTCTCTCCTGGATCTATTTTCCAAGTCAGTTGTTTTTCCAATGAGATACTTCATATTATCTTCCATTTTTTCACTCTTTTGGTTTTGTTTTGTGATTTCTTGGTTTCTCAGAAAGTCATTATCCTCCATCTGTTCCATTCTCATTTTGAAAGAATTATTTTCTTCAGTGAGCTTTTGCAACTCCTTTTCCATTCGGTTAATTCTGCTTTTGAAAGTATTCTTCTCCTCATTGGCTTTTTGAACCTCTTTTGCCAATTGGGCTAGCCTAGTTTTCAAGGTGTTATTTCCTTCTGTATTTTTTGGGGTCTCCTTTAGAAAGGTGTTGACCTGCTTTTCATGCTTTCCTTGCATCTCTCTCATTTTTCTTCCCAGTTTTTCCTCCGCCTGTCTAACTTGATTTTCAAAATACTTTTTGAGCTCTTCCATGTCCTAAGCCCATTGGATATCTATTTTTGATGTTTGGGATACCGAGGCCTTGACTCTTATGTCTTTACCTGATGGTAAGCATTGTTCTTCCTCATCAGAAAGGAAATAAATTAACATCTGCCCACCAAGAAAGTAACCTTCTATGGTCTTATTTTTTTCCCTTTTCTTGGAATTTTCCCTGCCAGTTACTTGATGTGTGAGATTCCTCTCCACCCCCTTCTAAATCCACCCAGCTAGTGCTTGGGGTCTGAGATTCAAATGCTGCTCCTCAGCCTGAGGGTTTTCAGCGGGCCCAGGGCTGCTATTCAGTGTGAGATTGAGTTCAGCTGCTTGGGTGGGGGCAGGGCAGTCACACAGGGCTCAGTTCCCTCAGGGCAGTTATGAGGAGACCTTCAACAGGGGATCTGAGCTGCTGCCTGCTTTGGGACCTCCTGTCTCCTGCGGCCTCCTGAGGGGATCAGAGCCATGGAAACACCCTGCTCCCCTCCAGGCAAGCTGAAAAGGCCCTCTCACTGACCTCTGGCACATGTGGGTGGAGGGACCTGTGCTGCCAATGGAGACCTTGTCCCTTAAGCCTGCCAGGATCTGGTCCCATCAGTGCCATGTGGCCAAGGCCGGGCTGGGCTCTGCTCTTGGTCCAGTGGGCAAGGGAATTTGATGTCAGTTTTTAAGGGCTCTCTGGAAGAGAAATCTCCTCCACTCCATTGCTAAGGGGCTTCTATTACTACAGAATTGGTTGGGAGCTCCTCTTTACAGGCGTTTTACGGGCTGTGTGTTAGGAGCTAACATATGCATATCTTTCTACTCTGCCATCTTGGCTCCTCCCCAAAGAATGAGTATTCCTTGACTCTCCATTCTAAATTTTAAGGAACTATTTCCTTCAGTGGGCTTTTGAATCTCCTTTTCCACTTGGATAATTCTTCTTTTTAAAGCATCCTTCTCCTTATTGGCATTTTGGACATCTTTTGCCAGTTTCTTTAGTCTACTTTTAAAGGTGTTGATTTCTTTGCCTTTTTTGCATCTCCTTTAGCAAGCTGTGGACTCCCTTTTTATGATTTTCTTGCAACACTCTCATTTGTCTTCCCAATTTTCCTCCATCTCTCTTACTTGATTTTCAAAATCTTTTTGGAGCTATTCCATTGGAGAATTTGGATGCGGAAGCCTTGACTTTTACGTCTTCCTGTGATGGTATGCTTTATTCTTCCTCATCTAAAAGAGTGGAAGAAAATACCTTTTGCCAAGAAAGGATCCTTCTGTAGTCTTATTTTATCCCCTTCTGGCCATTTTCCCTTTCAGTTACTTGAATTTTCAGTCCTTTGTAAATTTGAGGGTAGAGTTTAGGGTCCTGGAAGTTCTCAGTTCCTGCAAGTTGGCACAATCAAAGGAGAGGAGTTTATTCCTCTCCTGACCTGTGCGCTTGTTAGTGAACAACCACAAGCTTTTCTGCCTAGGATCTGAAAATAAGATTCCCTCTGCACAGTCTCCATGAGTTCCAGCAATTCATATGCTTCTCCTCACCCAGGAGCGCTATTCAGGACTATGACCGAGAGCAATCACTCAATTCCCCTGGGATCTTTATGTGTTGTACTCCAAAAATGGATGCTGTTATCACAGTACCCACCCATGCCCTGGGGGCGAAGCTAGGGCTGTATCCTGCTCCCTTCTCAACCAAGTGAAAGATCTTTCTCACTGACATTTGAATCTGTCTTTGATGTTTGAGGGCTGAGAAATCTGAGAAACACAACTAATGTTGATTATTCCATGCCCTGAAACTGGCGGCAATCTTGTCTCTGTCACTCTGTGTGGCCAAGGATGGACTGCACTCCTCTATGGTGCAAAAGACCTTTCATATCAGCCGTCCAGGCCGTTTGGCTGGAAAACTTTTTCACTCTCTCCTTTTGTGTCTTTTGCTAGAACAATTTTTAAGAGTTATTTTATGGTCTATAAAGGTAGAGCTAGACCAGTAGACTTAATGACCCTGGGTGTATTGAGGAGCTGATCCATGTCTCAACCATGAGTGACTCTCCTGTGTTGAGGAAGAGTGCTGGCAGTGGAGCTGGTGGAGGTTCTAGAGAGGGAACATTCCTAGCAGATGCTGGGAAGAACAGAGAGTTTTTGGTTGCTACCAGATGAGAGAGCAGGCAGGAGAGGAGTTAACTCCTCTCCCTTGGTTATACTACCTTGGAGGAGCTAATAACATGAACATCCCCAGAGTATACCCTCTTCTTGACAAAGGACTCAAAAGTCAAATAACTGGCTGGGGAAAGTGCCCAAAATAAGGAAGAAAATATAAGAGTACAGAAGGGTAGTTTATTGGTGAGCAGGTATTTTATTCCATACTATCAGACAAGGAAGAACAATGTATACCATCAGAAGAAGGCGTAAAAGTCAAAGTTTCTGCATCCAAAACCATCATAAATGTGAAAAGGTCTCACACCACGGAAGAGTGTAAAAAATGATTTTGAAAATCAGTTGAGAGAGGTGGAAGACAAAACGGGATGAAGAAGGAGAGCAATGCAAGAAAATCATGAAAACCGAGTCAACACCTTGCTAAAGGAGCCCCAAAAATGCTGAAAAAAAATAACACCTTCACAAATAGGTAACTCAATTGGCAAAAATGGTCCAAAAAGCTAATGAGGAGAAGAATATTTTCAAAAGCAGAATTAGCCAAATGCAAAAGAAGATTCAAAAGTTTTGAAAAAAACAGCTCTTCAGAAATTACAAAACAGCAATTGAAAGCTAATGACTTCATGACAAACCAATAAATTAAAAAAAAATCAAAATAATGGAAAAATAGTAGATAATGTGAAATATCTCATGGGAAAAACAACTCACCCAGAAAATAGATCCAGGAGAGAAAATTTAAAACTTATAAGACTACCTGAATGTCATGATCAAAAAAAGAGGTTACACATCATTTTCCATGAAATTATCAAAGAAAACTGCCCTGATATTCTAGAACCAGAGGGCAAAATATATATTGAAAGAATACACCGACCACTCCCTGAAAGAGATGAGAAAACCTAATTTCCTAGGAATATTGTAGCCAAGCTCCAGGGTTCCCAGGACAAGGAGAAAATATTGTAAGCACCTAGAAAGTAATAATTTGTGCATTGTGGAAATACAATCAGGAAAACACAAGATCTGGTATCTTCTACATCATGGGAGCCCTTGATATATGATATTCCAGAAGTTCTACAAGCTAGAATTCAAACCAAGAATCACCTACCCAGAAAAATGGAGCATAGTACTTCAGGGGAATAAATGGTCATTCCATGAAATAAAGGACATTCAAGTATTCTTGATGAAAAGACTAGAGGTGCATTGAAAATTTGACTTTCAACCCAAGAATCAAGAGAAACATGACAAGGTAAACAGGAAAGAGAAATCATACGGAACTTACTAACACTGAATAGTTTATATTCCTAGGCAAAAACATGATATTTGGAACTCTTGATACTTTTCTCAGTATTTGGGTAGTTGGAAGGATTATATACACACACAAACACAAACATACGTGTGTGTGTGTGTGTGTGTGTGTGTGTGTGTGTGTATATATATATATATATATCCACATACGTATATACATATACGTATATATATATATATATATATATATATATATATATATATATACATACACACACATATATATACATATACATATTTCAACGGAGGAGAAAAGGTGAGGAGATGAGATGGAAAATGTGAAGTTTACTCTCATCACATTTGACTTAAGGAGGGATTAACTTGCTCACTGGATTTGCATGAAAATGTGTCTTACTCCATGGGAAAGTAGGGGAGAAGAGTATAAGTGGAGTGGGGGATGTTAGAACGGAGGTCAAATGGGAGTAGGAAATAGAAGGAAACACTTTTGAGGAGGGATCACATCAAAAATTTAAATAGAATAAATGTGGAATAAGACATGATGGAGGGAAAAATAGTTAGTCTTAAACAACATGGTTTTATGGAAGTCTTTTGCAAAACTACACATATATAATCTATATTGATTTGTTTGCCTTCCCTGTGGGGATGGGTGGGGAAGAAGAATGGGAGAGAGGTCGAATCTTAAAGTCTTAAGGACGAATATTGAGAATTGTTTTTCATACAACTGGGAAATAAGAAATACAGACAACGGGGTATAGAAATCTATCTTGCCCTACAAGAAAAGAGAGAAGATGGAGATAAGGGAAGACAGGGATGTGATAGAAGGGAGGGCAGATTGTGGGAAGGTTTAAACATAATGCGTTGGGTTTTGGGGTGGCAATAGGGGAGAGATGGGAAGAAAATTTGAAGCTCAAATTTTGCAGAAATGAACGTTGAAAATATATAATAAATAAATAAACACTGAAAAAAGAAAAGAGAGAAGTCCATTTTGTTTAGATCACGGAGAATTGAAGGGGTTGTAATGCCCAAATATATTAGAAGACTAGGTGAGAACTATGTTGTGTGGGGTTTTACAAGTTAAGATGGTACTAAAACACTCAACCTGGAAAGAATTCATCCATCAACATTGTTTTCTTAATCTCCCACTTAGAGCAAAGTACAATTCTTTGCTTAAAAGGACATGCAAGGTTTTGCAAGACAAATGTTTCAGGTGTGAAATAGCGTATTGTACCAGAGGTAAATAGGAAAGAGAAAACAGTTAGTCATTCCACCTGAAAGTTCATGAAAAGTTTAAAAGGAAGAAACCAAAAATTTTATAGTCATGAGGGAAAATTGTACACAAAAACATTTTTTCCTCTATTAAGAATGAAGCAGTACACCTGAAGGTTATTTGGAAGGTATGGCTTCTAGTTAACTCCTGAATGATTCTATCTTTTACAAATAGCATTTTTAGATGAGTTAATAAATTTGTGTGGACCAGGATTTTCTTTCTGTCACATAAGATTAGGCTACATGATCTCTAGGATCTCATCCTACTCTAACATTTTATGATCCTTGGGTGGTAACAAAGAATATTATGTTTTCAGCCACAGGTCAATGACAAGGGCAATGGCAATGAAGAGGATGATGGGAAATTTTTCATATTCATGCTAGGAGAGGTGGTATTCTGGCCATTGCCTCCACGTTTTTGAGGGGGTGAACCAGGACCTAGAACTTTCATTCTTAAAGTTTTGGTATTTCTTTTATAGTTTGGCGAAGTCTCTGGATGATGTCTCCAAATTACACAAAAATAAAAGCACAGAGAATTAAAAGGAAACCAATTATATTGGCATGGTTCCAATATAAGCTGAGCAATCAATGGTTCCCAGGTTCAGAAATTTTATCACAAACATTCTGAGTACTACGGTTATGAGATGCTTGCACTGGCAATTTTCCACCACGATCCATTTTATTTTCCTGTTCTTATGAAACAATAATATGAAATGACTTTTCACTCTCAAGAAAGAAAGGGGAAATGAATGAAAGATTACATCTCATATTTGCCAAAATCGTCATAGGTTTGTGCTGGGGCAGACTCCCATGATTGTCTATAGATATTTCCTCTTGTCCTGACTATCATCAGATGAAATTGAGATGTCAACACTCCCATAAGGGAGTTCTTTATTTCCTTGGAGGTTCAGATACAGTCTTCTAGGATCACAGACTTTGACACCCTTGATATAAAGAAAGTTTAGAGGGGGGAGGAGTCAAGATGGTGGAGTGGAAAGACAATATTGTGCTAGCTCCGAAATCACAGCCTATAAAATTTGTGTAAAGAAGAACTCCTAACAAATTCTAGAGCAGTGGCAGCCACAGAACAACAGAGTGGAGGAGATTTCTGTTCCAGAAAGACCTGAAAAACCTTCACCAAAGGTCCTTCGAGCATGGGACCAGAGCTGAACCCAGCCCCACATTGACCGAGCAGCCCCGGGAGGAGCAGATCGCAGCAGACTTCAGGGAAGGAATCTCTGGTGGCCACGGGGGTTCCTCCACTCACAGGCCCTGCAGGTCAGTGAGAGAATTCTCGGCTGGCCAAGAGGGGAGCGGGATGTCTCCATGACTCAGGCCCCTGAGGAAAGCAGCAGCAGAGGCAATGGGTGGCCAGAGGCTCCCAGAGCAGGCAGGAGCTCAACAGGAGCTCCATTAAAGAAGGTCTCTATATAAACCGCCCGAGGGAATTGAGCCTGGGAGGCGGCCCTGTCCCCCCTGACAACCCGATTAAATCTTACCCTAAATAGTAGCCGGGGGCCCCGCTGAAAGCCCTGAGGATGGGGAGCAGCATTTGAAGCTCAGACCCCAAGCACCAGCTGTGTGGATCTAGGCTGGGGTGGAGAGGAATCTCAGAAGTTGAGTAACTGGCTGGGAAAATGCTCAGAAAAGCAGGGGGAAAAGACGATAGAAAGTCACTTTCTTGTTAACTAGATGTTACCTCCTTTCCTTTCTGATGAGGAAGAACAATGCTTATCATCAGGTACAGACATAAGAGTCAAGGCCTCTGTATCCCAAACATCTGAAAAAGATATCAAATGGGCTTAGGCCATGGAAGAGCTCAAAAAGTATTGTGAAAATCAAGTTAGACAGGAGAAGGAAAAACTGTGAAGAGAAATGAGAGAGACGCAAAAAAGCATGAAAAACAGGTCAATACCTTAATAAAGGAGACCCAAAAAATGCTGGACGAAATAACACCTTGAAAAATAGGCTAACTCAATTGGCAAAAGAGGTTCAAAAAGCCAATGAGGAGAAGAATGCTTTCAAAAGCAGAATTAGCCAAATGGAAAAAGAGGTTCAAAAGCTCACTGAAGAAAACGGTTCTCTCAAAATTAGAATGAAGAGATGGAGGCTAATGACTTTCTGAGAAGCCAAGAAATCACAAAACAAAACCAAAAGAATGACAAAATGGAAGAGAATGTGAAATATCTCAATGGAAAAACAACTGACCTGGAAAATAGATCCAGGAGAGACAATTTAAAATTATGGGAATACCTGAAAGCCATGATCAAAAAAAGAGCCTAGACATCATCCTTCATGAAATTATCAAGGAAAATTGTCCTGATATTCTAGAAGCAGAGGGCAAAATAAGTATTCAAGGAGTCTA
>CM053773.1:252768844-252829816 GCA_028658325.1 Potorous gilbertii
ACCAAGAAATCACAAAACAAAACCAAAGAATGAAAAAATGGAAGAGAATGTGAAATATCTCATGGGAAAAACAACTGACATGGAAAATAGATCCAGGAGAGACAATTTAAAAATTATGGGACTACCTGAAAGCCAAGATCAAAAAAACAGCCTAGTCATCATCTTTCATGAAATTATCAAGGAAAACTGCCCTGGTATTCTAGAACCAGAGGGCAAAATAAGTATTCAAGGAATCCACTGATCACCGCTTGAAAGAGATCCAAAAAGAGAAATTCCTAGGAACATTGTGGTCAAATTCCAGAATTCCCAGGTCAAGGAGAAAATGTTGCAAGCAGCTAGAGAGAAACAATCCAGGTACTGTGGAAATAAAATCTAGCAGCTTCTACATTAAGGGATCAAAGGGTGGGGAATAAGCTATTCCAGAAGTCAAAGGAACTAGGACTAAAACCAAGAATCACCTACCCAGTAAAACTGAGTATACTACTTCAGGGAGAAAATGGTCTTTCAATGAAATAGAGGACTTTCAAGCATTCTTGATGAAAAGACCAGAGGTGAAAAGAAAATTTGACTTTCAAGCACAAGAATGAAAAGAAGCATGAAAAAGTTAACAGAAAGAGAAGTCATAAGGGACTTACTAAGGTTGAACTCTTTACATTCCTACATGGGAAGACAATATTTGTAACTCTTGAAACATTTCTGTATCTGGATTACACACACACATACACACACACACACACACACACACACACACACGTGCCAGCACACACACAGACAGAGAGCACAGAGTGAATTGAATAGGGTTGGATCATATATTAAAAAAAAGTGAAGTTAAACGGTGAGAGAGAAATGTATTGAGAGCAGAGAGGGAGAATGGAATGGGGCAAATTGTCTCTCACAGAGGAGGCAGGTAGGAGAACTTTTAGTGGAGGGAAAAAGAAGGGAGCTGAGAGAAAAACATGAAGTTTACTCTCATCATATTTGACTAAAGGAAGGAATAAAATGCACACTCATTTTCGTATGAAAACCTACCTTACAATACAGGAAAGTGGGGGAGAAGGGGATAAGCATGGGGGATGATGGAAGAGGGAGGGAAATGGGAGGAGGGAGCACGTTGAAATCACAACTCTTGGTTAGGGACAGGATTAAAAGAGAGAATAGAAGCAATGGGGGGCAGGATAGGATGGAGAGAAATATAGTTAATCTTACACAACACGACTATTATGGAAGTCATTTGCAAAACTAGAGAGATATGGCCTATATTGAATTGCCTGCTTTCCCAATGGAAACGGGTGGGGAGGGAAGGATGGGGAGAAGTTGGAACTCAAAGTTTAAGGAAAAACTGTCGAGTATTTTTCTTGCTACTAGGAAATAAGAAATACAAGTATTGGGGAATAGAAGGTTATCTGGACCTACAGTACATAGGAGAAGATGGGGACAAGGAAAGGGAAAGATGATAAAAGAGAGGGCAGATTGATGATAGGGGAAATTAGCATGTTTGGTGTATTGGAGTGGCGGAGGGGGCAAATGGGGAGGAAATTTGGAACCCACAATTTTGTGAAAATTAATGTAAAAAGTTAAATAAATTTATTAAAATGTGAAAAAAGTAAAGACTATTGAACAAAAGGATGCCTCTTAAGTCATAAAGTTTTCATTTCTATTGAGTATAATTCTTTGTACTTTACACCCATTGCTCACAGTTACATACTGGGACAAAGCAGATGTAAAAACAGAGGAACAAAACATCTTCATTCCATTTGACAGCTCTGCAAACATCATCAGCTAATGTTCAGCTACTATACCCTCCTTAATTATCTTTCCATATTAAACATTTACATATTTGTTTGTTTTATTAAGTCCAAATATGGCATAGCTCGTATTACCTCATTTTCTCAAGCCTTTGTTCATTAATATGTCTCTTCTTTATAACATGGCTATCCCTTGTCTTCCTTCTTTCTTGTAGTTAATTTCCCAAAAATAGAGAATATTGGATTTAGAACAATGATAAGTCTTTGCAGTCACCGAATACAAACTTTTGATACAACATTAATTAAAACAGACCAAAAGAGAAGTAAATTGCTTACCTTCGAAAGTAATCATGAGACATGGATTGCAAAAACAGTTCTATCTTTTCTTTCCCCTCACATTAAGTTATGTCTAGTAAAAAGAATTCTACCTGTTATTGTGAGAATTGAGTTGTTGAAATTAAAATTAGAAATTATACTTATACCCCCTCCAAAATGCATTTCGTTAGAACTCATTTTTTTAACCTGCCAAAATCCTTACTCTGTAAGCCATTGACTTAAATATACTTTCCAGGTTCACTTTATTTTCAGATTTGATGGTTACACCATGCACATTGTCATTGAAGTCATTGAAGACATGATAGAATAGGATAGATCCAAATATGAAGACCAATATATTTTTCTTTCATGACCTCTTTTCATGTAGAAATACCTCATTCATTTAACAACTCAACTATTCATTTACTATCTACACCTAATTTTTTTTGATATTTTCCTTAAGAATACCATGAACCGTTCTTTTTCAGACACTTAGATCAATTTTAAGACACTTCATCTATATAGTTGCTATGTTTCAAAGTTACTTTGATATCAACTGTACTTGAAATATTGTACTGTCACTTAGTTCAACTCTTAGTTTTCTGAATAATTATCCCTTAAAAAGATATTCTATAAAATACAGTGATTGAAATTCTTCTGAATACATGGTAGTTGCACTTTCTAAAATTCGTCATCATCATTACTATCTAAATTGTATGAATTTTATCTTACAGGAAATAGGGTTGCATAAAATTATATTCAAACTTTTGAATTATTTAAGGTAAGATGAGATATATAGATTAAATGAAACCATTGCTCTTTGTATAGAACTTCAATTCTATAAGGGAAATGTGTACAGAGTAAAGATGTATGTACATATATATGTATAGTCATTTCTAGTTTCAGAAGCAAATATGGGGAGAACCAAAATGTTCGAGTAGAAGCAGAGACTTGCTAGAACTCTCCACGCAAACCCAGCTAAATAGCTGCAAAAAATGACTCTAAACAAATTCCGGGACTGCAGAACCGATAAAATGATGGTGGGAAACAAATCTCCAGCTGAAAACAACCTAGAAGGTCAGTGGGAAGCATCTATTGTGCTATTTTGGAGTAGAGAGTAGTCCAGTCTGGGACCCACATTCCCAGACTCGACCTGAGCAGGCCTCAAGGGGACTGAATTCCTCGCATGTTTGGAGGTTTCCAGACTTCACAAGCCAAACACATGGAGAACAAATTGGAAGGTCAGTGTGAAAAATCTGTGGGATTCTAGTGAGAGATGAGTGTTACCTTTTCCCAATCCTAGGGCAGCAGAGTGGGTGGAGGAGTCAATTGTAGGCAAATCACCATGAGGGGCAGCAAGTGGTTGCATTTTCTGGAACTCTAGGCTCGTAGATTGAGGGCAGGATCAAGCAGCTGACAGTACACTCACGTACCCTCACTGGAAGCGGAGAAGCACCTTGAAGAAGCTCAAAAGTCAAGCAAATGGCTGGGGAAATGAGTAAAAGCCTTAAAATAAGTTTTTAGTATAAAATCTTACTTTGTTGAAAAGGAACACCCAAATATACAAGTAGGAGAAGACAACAAAGCCAAAGCTTGTACATCCAAAGCCTCCGTGAAAAATATGAAGTGGTCTCAGGCCACAGAAGAGATCAAAAGAATTTGAAAATTAAGTAAAAAAATTGAAGGAACACTTGAGAAGAGAAATGAGAATGATGCAAGCAAATACTGAAAACCCGAGTCAACTGCTTGTGAAAGGTAACCCAAGACATGCTGAAGAAAATAGAACCTTAATGTAGACTAAGCAAAATGGTAAAAGATATCCAAAAAGCCAATGAGGACAAGAATTCCTTAAAATGCAGAATTGTCCAGATGGAAAAGGAAGTTAGAACCTCCCAGAAGGAAATAATTCGTTGAAGATTGAAGTTGAGCAGACAGAAGCTAATGACTTTATGAAAAATCAAGAAATTATAAAATAAAAAACAAAGGAATGAAAACTAGACAACATGAAATATCTCCTTGAAAAAGCAATTGACCTGGAAATAGATCCGGGATAGACAATAAAACAAGATATAGCAGCTTCTACACCAAGGGACAGAAAGGCTTGGGATAGAATATTCCATAGGTCAACAGAGGTAGGATTAAAATTAAAAATCGCCTACTCAGCAAAACTGAATATAAATACATCAGGGGTAAAAAGTCATTAAATGAAATAGAGGACTTTCAAGCAGTCTTGATGAAAAGACCCAATCTGAATAGTTTGGTATGAAGATCTATTTTTTACACTATAGGCAAATGGTGAAGGATAGAATGGATGGTAAATGGGAGCAAGGTTAATTACATGTAAACACTTTTGAGAAGGGACAGGCTCAAAAGAGAGAATATAATAAATGGAAGCAGGATAAGATGGAGGGAAATATAATTAATCTTCCACCACATGACTGTTGTGGAAGTGTTTTGCATGGCTAAAAATGTATAACCTACATTGAATGGCTTGCTTTATCAGTGGTGGTGAGTGAGTAGGGAGGAAGGGAGAGAAGTTGGAATTTCAAAGTTTTAAAATTCTATGTTAAAAATTGTTTTTATATGCAACTGGGAAATAATATATACAAGAATTGGGTTGTAAACACATGTCTTGTTCTAGAAGAAAATAAAGGGGAAGGGGATGAGAGAAGAGTGGGGTGTGATAGAAAGGAGGGCAGACTGGGGGAAGTGGTAATCGGAATTCACGATGTCTTGGGGTGAGCGGAAGGGAGAGATGGGGAGAAAATTTGTAACTCAAAGTCTTTTGGAAGTGAATGTTGAAAACTAAAAATCAATAAATTATTTTTTTTTAAAAAGTAACTACTAAATGTTTTCATATATACTTATTGCAATCAGTTTGCCCAAAGGATCCAATCAACCCACCCCACCCCTCATATCTTACATAAAACGAGAGGGATTTTATTAATTCCTGAGCCATCTCATTCAAGTTTTTGAAAGCTGTAATCATTGGAAAGTGTGTTTCTTTTTCATTCATATTTTTATTTCTTTTACACTGAAATCAAGATTGAATTTATCTTTTTGTGGCTTCAACCCATTTAACCTAGTTCTACAATTTAAGAATAAAATGAAAATATAATTGCTTTCCTAAGTGACTATGCTTCTTATACCTTGAAGACAGCGTTGTTATTGTTGCTGTTGTGGTTTTGTTCTTATGCTTGAATCTTCTCAGTTCCTTCAACTAATTCTTGTTTTTATGAATTCAAACCCCTTCATGTAGTATTTTTCCTGCTTTCGATCCTTTTTAGTTTATTGATATTTTTGAACTATTGGCACCCAGAATAGAAGAAAATACACCATATTTTCTTTTCTTATGGAGAGTAGAAAGAACAGACTCCTCGTAGCGCTAGGCCTTCATCTCAGTCACAGATTGTATTATTTTTTGCTTCCATATCATGTGATTGGTATAAATCTTAGAATAAATTATGAATGCCACATGGCAACCTATGAAGTTAATGTAGTCTTGGGCTAACTTAAGAAATTTAAAACATAAACAAAAAGAACAATACAAAAGAGAGCATATTTGAGAAGAGTGAAGAATTAAGTTCATGAGTGTAATAGTACCTTATAAAATGAGAACTATCTGTATGATGAAATGAACAAAATGTAAAGGGAGAAAACAGAACATGAGAAAGATCTGAAAGAATCCCATTGATTTCCTGGAGTACGTGTTTCCTAAGGCTTTTTATTTTAGATCACATAGTTGCTTATACATTACAGGCTTCTACCTATGACTGAAGCACAAACAATGAAAGGTGAAAGTGTTATACTATGATATATAAAATTGCCCTCTTTGATCACTGATGTGTTTTTTCCTTTCTGTCCTTCAGTAGTCTGGAAAAGGAAAAAAAAGTAATTCAAATCTAATTGATTCATTCATTAAGTGTCAAATGTTAAACACTTAGTAGTGCTATGTGACTTGGGTGGAAAGAACACTGGACTTTCAGTCAGGAGTACAGATATCTAGCCTCCTTCAGGTTTCTTTTAAATCAACTATGAATTCATTGGCTTCACCTCTGTGATTCTTTCCTTGCATGTCATTAATGAACAGCCAGAATCTGGGGACCCTAGTTTCCATCTAGCTCTGACATTATATGAACTACTTTAGCAAAGTCTATAGAAGAGGAATTTAAAAAGGAAAATCAACAACGTGTTGCACTATGTTTAGACAACACAGCCAAAAAATCTGGTTGGGGGGATAAGGCATTAAAAAAATTAAGAAGATAGACAAAAAGAAAGTGAACCAGATAGGTAGATAGATTAAAATAATAATAATTGGACTGATAGAACTGCCTTTATATTTTTTGGATTGCTGGCAAATTTTTTTAATGAGGGAGGAAGATTAGCTTCCTTCACTTGAAAGATGGCAAACTAACTCATTTCTGTGTTTCAAAAATTCTTTTGACAGAGGTTTGGACACCGTGTTTGATAGAGGATAAAGTGCTTACAAGAAGATTATTTCCGTAACTTTCTTTCAGTCCATTGTCTCTGTTCCTATTTTTTCCCCTCCATGTCTCCCTTTGCTCTGTGCCCTCTGCACTGTAGGATTAAAATAGAGATCTGGAAATATTTTGGGGGTTTTTTGTTTCTTTACTTCGTAAAATAAAATGTTACGTTTTGTAAAATAGAAATTTTCCATTTCTTTTCAATGTAAAATTGAGTTAATACATTATTGTTTTTCCTCTTTATTGATACGTCCCTGCCAATTGGGTTAGTAACTTAAAGATATGTAAAGGATTCCCGCTACTGACTGGTCCATCAATTATTGAATAAACTTTCTTTGCTATATATTTCCTCTCTACTTTTTACTTCGTTGATTTATTTGTGAATAAAACTCTCAAATTTTATTTAATATAAATTGTATCCTTATTGCTTAGTTTGTTTTCTACATCTTCCTTTGTCAATACACTTCCCCTAGTGAAAAGTATCTCCAAATCTTGATTTTCTATTTTGTTTATGAAGTGATATTTTATGATTAGCTACTTATTTTAACATTACACCTCTTGACATACTCTATGGTCTCTGAAGCTTACTGTTTTGGTACTTGTTGGACAATGACACTCTAATGTCCTCATCTGTCCCTTTCCAAAGAATGGACATATCGTGAAGCATTATGCTTCCTCTTCTGATTCAAGTCATAGTGACTGATTTCCTCCAAAACTTTTTATCAAATACCATGTTAGGGATTTATTCTTCCTACCATCTGCTTCTCTGCCAAATTTTAATTAACTGGAATACATACAAGTTTTGGCAAAGGCTTATAAAACTATATGTTTTGTGATCCTTGGCGGGCAGGAAATATGTCAGTTTTATCTATTTTTGTTACCACTGCCTGACAACATGTCCAGCAGACATTTGGCACATGATAAACACTTTAAATTGTTCAATCCCCTTTGAATATCTTCAAATATTTGGAGACAAATCATACAAACTACACAGCAGAAATGACATACATATTTGAAGAGATCAAATAGGCATGTTTCAAATCCCTTCAATTCCTTGATCCTATGCCTTCTCCTAGTCAAGGATGTTTTCTCCATGACATTTGTTATCTACATGAAAATGAATTAGGCTTGAACTTTTTAAACATATAGATCAAATGAGAAAAATTCATTTTGATTATTTATTTAGCAGTAGAAATGACAAGTTTAGTCCACAATTTCCTCAAGGCATTTTTTACCTCGGTGTTTTTAAAACTGTAGATAAACGGATTTAACATAGGGATTAGAATAGTGTAAAATATTTCCACTGTTTTATCAAAGGAGAAAATAGATGGAGGACGTGCATACTCAAATATGCATGGAACAAAAAACAATACGACAACAATGATGTGGGAACTACAAGTGGAAAGGGCTTTCTGCTGAGCCTCAGTACTATATTTTCTCAATGAGTGTAGGATGACCCCATAAGACATAAGCATCAGAACAAAACTAATTGTACATATGAGACCACTGTTGGTAACAACTAAGATATCAAGGCTATAAGTGTCAGTACAGGCCAGTTTCAACAAAGGGTATAGGTCACAAATAAAGTCATCAATAACATTGGGACCACAGAAAGGCAACTGGACCATGAATAGAACCTGAATCAAGGAATGTAAGAAACCTCCTGTCCAAGCCATACAAACCAGTAGAACACACAGTTTCTTGTTCATAATAGTGACATAATGCAATGGCTTACAAATAGCAACATATCTGTCAAAGGCCATGAATGTGAGGACAATTATCTCAGAACCACCAAAGAAATGTACTGCAAAGAGCTGAATCATGCAACCTCCAAAGGAAATGGTGTTTTTTGCATAGATTGAATCCACTATTACATTGGGGGCAACAACGGAGGAGAGACATGCATCAAAGAAAGACAAAAAGGCCAGGAAGAAGTACATAGGAGAGTTTAAGAGAGAGGGGGTGGTGGTGATTGTCAAAATAATAACCAAGTTTCCCACAAGAGTTGCAAGATACAAAAGTAAAAAGACAACAAAAATTATTTTCTCAGTATCTGGAGTCTGTGAGAGTCCCAAGAGAATAAATTCACTAACATAGCTTTGATTTTCCATAATTTCAGGTTTATAGACAAATGATTTCTTGATCACGGAGCACCTGCAAAGGCAATAAGGAAGAAATATCTTTAATGTGGATTACATGACCTTTGTGATTAAACTCTTCATACTATACAAGGTTTGTCCATTTTGTGTGAAACAAGGAAACATCTATACGGAACAAGTGGGAGTGAATAAGCATGCCTCCATGAAAATAGGAATAAAGATCTTAAATTTCACACACCAACACACACGTATGCACACATGCACACACCCATACATTATATATTGAAGAGTTTTAGGTTAGTTTTGTGGCAAGAAGTGACCCGGATCGGCATTATTCACTAGTAGAGAAAAATTGACCTTATAAATGATATTGAAAATGCTCAGAGGAAAAGGTCAACTCTTTTCCTACCTCCTAAACCATGACCATCTTGCCAGAAATTTTTATCATGTATCTCTGTGATTGAAGAAGTGTATAATTTTAGAGTATACACATATACAGCGATGTGTATGAACATATATTTGTATACATACATATATATATACACGTATATGCAAATATATTCACATATCATATTAAACCAAATCAAATTATGCCATCCAAAATCATCCCAAGGGCTTTTAAGGAAAAAACTTGTAGGATGCTTATTTAAAAACTGAATAGATCTTTTCAAGAGGTGTTTCTTTTAAAATGATGATAGATGTATAATACAATAAACAAATTCCTACTGCATTTATGTGCTAGTACCTTAATCTCATCAAGGAGATGAAAGAGCATTCATAACAATTATGTCAAGAAAAATAGACTAACCAAACCAGGAATTCAATGAAAACTTCATGCTGAATATGAGACTATCAGAAATAGTAGGGAAATAATTTCAAGAACTATGTTGGAGAACGGAAGAAAAGAAAGGAATGGAGAAAAACGAACACCGTTATCACCTTCTTGGCACACTAGATGAGAAAGGAAATATATCAGTGAACTACATAAAAATCATATAGATATAGATAGATAGATAGATAGATAGATAGAGATATATAGGTACACGCAGATTGAGATACATACACATGTCTATCATCTATATCTATCTATCCCTTCATTTATCTATCTCTGAAGACTTTTCAACTAAGATCCTCAGAGTTCCTCTTTGATATTATTTACAGTATCACATGTATTAAAGATGAGAACACAGCACAAAGACTTGACACAGAGTGAGAAAATTTCAGTGATTGAAGGACGTCAGGGAGCCACACCCTTTAACTCTTATCTGTTAACTCTGAAATCTGTTATCACCCTTCAACTACCACTGTAATACTCTTCTAGTTTTTCTCTCACCCTCAGGCCTCTGTACAATTTAATCCATCCTCATCTCCTTACTATTGGTGTTGTTGATTGCTGTCTCCCTTTACTAGCATGCTTTCCCTTCTCACTTTTTATCTCCTGACTTCTGTGGTTTATTTCAAGTACCAGCTAAAGCTCGGATCACCTGCATATCATAATGGAAAGACTGCTGTCCGTGGAGTCAGGGAAACTCAGAGACTGGAGTTGAAATCTGGGCTCAAACACTTACTAATTGTTACCTTGTGCAAATCATTTAACTCTGTTTGCCTCAGTTTCTCATGTGCAAAATGAGCTGGAGAATAAAATGACTAACCACTCCAGTATCTTTGCCAAGAAAACCTCAAATGGGGTCATTAAGAAGTCTGAGGGAACTGAAAAGACGTAATAACAAAACTTTTAAATCGTATAGAAAGGCAGCCTGAATCTCATATAATTTACGTCCTTCACTTTATTGATTGTTTTTAAATTATCCTGGATATAGGTTAATTATGCATTGGATGGTGAGTCCTTGAAATTAGGAATTTCATTTTGTCTTTTATTGCATCCGCAGTAATTAGAAAAGTACCTGGAACATAGTACGTGCCTAATTAATACTCATTGACAATCTTGCAAAAGCAGATGTGAGTTTTCCAAAACACAGATCAAACTCTTTCACCTCATTGCCACATAAAGTCCAATAGTTTACTATTACTTTCAGAATTAAATACCAAATTCATAGTTTTGATATTTACATCTCTTTCCAACATGTTTCCTTTCTACCTTTTCTGTTTTCATTCACTTTTGATCCATTTTGTCATTCTACAAACTGACTGAATTAGAAAAACTTCTTAGAAGTTTTAGAACACAACAATTCTCCAAGACTTGAAGTTTCTCCAGTAGCTATTCCCTATGCATGAAGACCTCTAACAATTCATATTCATATTTTATTCTCCTTGTCCTTCAACACAGCTCAAATCTCACCTTCTATAGGAGGACTTTTTTATTTTTTCTAGATGGATGCAAGTACCTTTTCCCTGAATTCTCTCTCTCTCTCTCTCTCTCTCTCTCTCTCTCTCTCTCTCTCTCTCTCTCTTCCTGTCTCTCAGAAGAGAGAGCAATTGAAACTGCATCTATTAAGGCTGTATACTCATCCCTCTTTTATCCATGCTTGAGACAATACATAATTATTTGCGTGATATCTCACCCATTACCATATGAGGTCTTTGAGATCAGGGATTTTTTTTAATTTTGCAAACACTTCACACAGATTCTGCCTTATAGTGGGTATTTAAAACATAAAGTATCTAAATTGGATGATTGGTAACTTTGTGATCTCTGTGATGTCATCAGTAATGAACTTTGCTTTTCTCCCTAGGATTTATTTATGTCCTGGTCCACAGTAAAGATTTAAGAGATGTGTGTTGACTGCCTGCTTTAGCAACCACAGCGCCAGCCCGTGTTTGAATCACACCACAATATACGTTCTACCTGATCACCCAAACTTTTAGTTAAAAACCTTCAGGGATGGAAAACCTAATACTTTCCAAGGCAGCCAGGGTAGAAATGAATGCAGTAATATAAACTGATTAAAACAAAGTTAAATGATGGGTATTAATGAATACCAAATTTGAATGTACCAGCAGAAAGAAGGGTGCTCATTTCTTTATTTTCCTCAGATGTAAAGGGCGGGGAGAGGGGGAATATATGCAGTAATGTACATAACACCTTATATATAAAATTGGTCGATATTTTTAAATTAACTATAAATTTTTACAAACAAAATTTCACTGTGTAGTAAGGGTAGTGTGGATTTTATCTAAGTAAAAGCAAAAGGCACCTAGCAGAGGCAAATAAATAGACCTAGGGAAATAAAGGCAGAAAGAGACAGGTTGGTAGAGACAAAAAGAGCCAAATCGAATTGAATCCAGTCCCTGAGGGAAATAATCTGTCCAAGCCTTTTGATAGAGCTTCCTAAATGACTACTCCTGTCTCAGCACTACCCAGAGCAAAAAACATCAATGGTATTTCATCTTTAAATAAATTTATTTAAAAGTCATTTTGCATTACTCTTCTTAATATTACCAATTCTTAGGGTACATATAATATGCAATTGATAAAATAGTCGTTTGAAGTATAATGAATGCACAGGATATATCAATAATATGATGTGATTTATGAGTGATGTGTTTACATGTTAAGGTTAGGAAAATGAACGACAATGGGAGTATGAAAAACGGTAAATAATAAAAGGGTTGAAGAATAACTGTGGAGAATGATTTTTCAACCAGGCAGTTCTCTTTTAATCTCAGAGAATTCCCACACAAGACAGGATGTGTAAATGGGAATAGATTCCAGTAAAGAAAACCTTGATTCTTGTCCATCCCCACCAAAATAAACTCTGGGATTTGAAACTCTGATTTCGTTTTGGTCCAAGATGGACTGTTTTAAATAAGACAGAGAAAAAAAGGAAAAAATAAAAAAATAAAAAAGAAGGAAGGAGGACGGACAGAAGGAAGAAAGCAAGAAAAGCTACCATATGGGTGAAATTGGTGTGAAGTTCACATACATACATATGGAATAAAACCCTTACTACCTTTTTACATAAATACAACCATGAAGAACTGTATCTATGCCTGAGGACAGAGGTGTCTTGAAGAAGATTTTATCAAGATCTTACTTTTATCTTTCTCTTGCATAGGTAATGTAAGGTTCATGGAAGAATTTCCACATACTGATGGAGCTATGAAAAAGTAAAGGAGAGTGAATACACTTTGCTCGGGGACAAATTTTATACTTCTTGGGGTAATATGCGTGAACAAAAATTCAGACATGCTAAAAAACTTACATTGATTAAACTGGTATAGAACAATTGCTCCCAACGTAGAGTTGCCATCTCTCTGTCTCTGAATTACACTGTTTGAAAGTCCTTGAGGTCTCAGAGAATGAAGCATTTTGATTATTCGGGTTTAAAATCAGGATTTGCTCTCAAGAAAGGGAGGACTGTTTCTAAAAAGAATTAGGGACATTTTCAGAAACTTCCAGAATCGATGCCATATGATAATTCTACTGTTGTCAGAAAAAGAATCACAGATACATCTTACTTCATTTCTTAAAATTGAATATCAATAACACAAAATATTTTTTCTGTTTTGTAGATCTAGCATTTTTGTGGTTCTATTCCCCTTTTGTAAAACTTTTTTTGCATAAAACACGTAGAGTCAAATGTGCATCCTTTCTTCTAAGAGATATTTACGGATATTTCTTCGCAGTCCTGGAGCTGTCTCAGTTTCTGAGGGACTGAGGATCATCCCCTCTGTCTGGACACAGCTCACATCATTTGGCTTTGGTTGATACTAAATCAATCCTCCTTAACCAAACTGTCCTGTGTTTTACCGATGCCAGACTTAGACAAAATCAGGATGTTTCAAATTGTACCTTCAAAGCTTTTCCTCTCTCCTTTGTGGGAACTGAATATCACTTCATAAATGACACTATATCTGAGGACACTCAGTCACTCATCCACTTCTGAGTGACTCTGCTATGCTCCTTTATAAATTTTTCAAAGGCATTCTGAAACATTTTTCCTCCTCCCTATACCTGTGAAAAACACACATTTATCAATTTGAAATGAAAACGAGATGTTCATCTTTCCAAATGCCTTTTCTTTGTGCTTTTTTCCTCCTAATCATTTTATTTGTTCTCAGCTAAAGGTTAGAGATTAGGCAACTCTACTGTTATAGACATGGCTAATATTAATTTTTCTCATTCACATTTGGAGCAAAATATTAGTTATTTCCACATCTACTTATCTCAGCAATGAGTCTGAAAGATAATCAATTCCTACCTCAAGCGAATTAATCATCTCCAAGAACTTAATTAGTATGTACTGTTTACCAAGTGCTAAAATTGGGACTGAGTACAAAAAATATAATATATGCGTCATATATTGGCTAGGTAAAAGATATAATTAGTTATTAGTAAGTTGAAGTGAGGGATTATTCTTGAGACATGAAGAAGAATGGATGGAGTGTTCAAAACCACAGGGACATAATATAATCTCTGGTATTTTAACCAAGACAACGGGAAAGGGAGATCCATTTTTGAGATTCCTCTCCTTTCTTCTGTTTGACTTACTTCATTCTATTTAGACTCTCTCATTTTTAGATCAGTAGAATCAGATTCTTACAGGTCCAAACATCCAGAAAACAATCCTCTATTCCTCAAACCTATTTCCAATTGAAATGGATTTATCTTATCTTTTAGTTTCTCAAGAAGAAAGCAGGTAGTTTGTGCAATGATTAGATCACTGCCCCCATTACGAAGAGACCTGGGTTCAAATACAATCTCAAAAAATTAGGAAGTGTGTGACTCTGAGCAATTTATTTAAACTCTGTGGTAATATTTGGATAAATGTATGTAAATATTAAAATGTCATATATTACCTATTGTTAAAAATGATAATAAATGTTAGTTATTGTTAATCTCTCTCATAATTGGTATTCCTATCAAATTCTTTACATAGACCAGACTCTGCCCTGTTTTGTTTAGAAAACTTCAGGTAAATTAAATCTATAACTAATAATAATTATTATATGGCTAAAAAAGGAATAAAGTGTACTTCTGTAATTTTAAGTCACCCCATGTTGAAATAAAATCAACAAACTCTAACGTGAAGGATTCTAAGCAATCTCATGGAGTAAATTTTGGTAGAGATATTGGACAATGAGGAAATCAACAATGGGTCCTCAAGTTTGTGGGTTCAAATTCGTTAAACTAAAAATATTTTTTTCAATATCTTTTCCTTAGAATCATTTGTTTTTCAGTTTTCTTCTGATCACAGAATTAGAAATAGAAGATTTCTTAGAGGGCAGATCATATAAGCTCCTGTTTTTTAGTAAAAAAATAAGTTCATATTTAGGAACGGATGTGGTAACATCACACAAGAAATGCATAGCAGAATGGAATACCATTGTGCTATAACAAATGATGAACAGGCAAACTTCAGAAAAACCTGGAAATAATTCTATGAATTGATGATGAGGGAAACGAGCAGAACCGGGAGAACATTGTACAAAGTAAGATCCACAGTGTGGGAGGGCTGTTTCTTATAGACTTAGACTTTCACAGTAATGCAAAGACCCAAAATATTTCCAAAGGATTCATGAGGCAAAATGCCATCCACATCCAGAGAAAGAACTGCAGAGTTGGAAGAGAGAGTGAATCAGACTATTTTTTTCTTTTGTGTTGTTTAATGATTTCTTCCATTAGTTTCAATTCTTCTATGCAACATGACTAATGGGAAACTGTGTTTAATAAGAATGGTTTTTTAACTCATGTGAGATTGCATGCTGTCTTGGGAAGGAGAGGAGAGGAGGTGGAGGAAATTTAAGACTTATGGGGGTGATTGCTGAAAACAGAAAACAAAAAATATAAAGTAAAAAATAGTATTGGGCAAGTAGAAAGTAGTACCTGTATGAGACCTCAAGAATCAGTCAAATAAAATCGAAAGAATGAAAAAAAAACAGTAGAAAATGTAAAAGTTCTCTTTGGAAAAACAACTGACCTTGAAAATAGTTCCAGGAGAGAAAATCTAAGAATTATTGGTCTACCAGACAGCCACGATGAAAATAGTGTCTGTGCAATATCTTCCAAGTAATCTTTAAGAAAAACTGTCCTGAGGTCCTAGATTTAGGGGGCAAAATGGTCCTCGAATGAATCCACAGATTACCTATTGAAAGAAATCCCAAATTTCAAACAGCAAAGGAACACTGCCGCCAATTTCCAGAACTGCCAGGTGAAGCAGAAAATACTGGACATAGTCAGAATGCAATAATTCAAATATCCAGGAGCTACAATCAGGATCACACAGGGCCTTACATCTTCTACACTAAAAGTTCGGTGGGATTGGAGCATGATATTCTGTAAGGCAAAGGAGCTTGGACTACAACCAAAGATTAATTATCCAGGAAATCAGAGCATAGTCTTTCAGGCCAGTAGATGAACATTCAATAAAATAAGGAAATTCTAGTCCTTCCTGATGAAAAGGTCAGATCTCAATAGAAAAATTCATCTTGACATACGAGACTCAAGAGAGGCATTAAAAGATAAACACAGGCAAAAAGAAAAAAAAGCACTTGTTATTCAATGAGGGCAACTGTTTACATCCCCATGTGGGAGGATGATTTGTTAAAAAATAATAAATACATACCAGGTATACCTATAAATATCCTTCCCATATTTGAGTATTTGGTTTGAGTGTTCCCATACCAGTTTTCCTGAAGCTTGCAACTTTCTCTCTTCCCTCACAGTTTCCTGCTCCGCATTTTATGGGATGCAATAGAATACTCCTCTTAAGATTTTTGTTTATGTGTGAAAAAATAAAAGAAAATCTCATCTTTTATGATTTTCATATTAATTAGAAAGGATATAAAAATAAAATTTATTTTGCAATATGTTCTGGACGTCTGAATTTTCTTCTTGAATCATTCATTTCGGATTGGCAAATGGCTCTCCCCCTTGATCAAAGTATTAACGCTATATTTATTAACCATTTATTATTTGGAAGCCTTTCAAAACTGAGCAACAGAAAACATTTAGAGGTGATTCATTTATTCATCTTTTTTTGACTTGTTTGGCCAGCTGGAGCCAATCTTTCCATAAAACCATCTTTTCCCTGTGCAGTCTTCTGCTTAAGTGATTAGTTTAGATTGTAAAGATATAATATCTACCTTGATAATATCAGCAGTAGCAGCAGTATGAGTTTATTACCAACTGGGTTTGGAGTTAGCATATGGTAATCTTTCTACTCCACCATCTTGTCTCCTTCTAAAATAATTTTTAAAATTAAATGTTACATTTGGTAAAGTGAACATTTTCCATTTCTTTTAGGAATGTAAAATTAACTTTAGATAGTATTGTTTTTCCTCTTTATTGGTATGTCCCTGCTAATTGAGACAGTAACTTAAAGATATGTGTAGGATTCAGGCTACTGACTGGTCCATCAGTTATTGACAATGTGCGTGAATATCAACTGTATAAACGATGTAACAACAAAAATAAAATAAATGGGCCATTTGGTTTTCTTCTTTATTGTTTTAATCAAATTTACCAAAGTTTTATCAATTTCATTGTTTTTTTGCATAAAATCAACTGCTCTTCTTATTTATTAGTTAAATAGTTTTTATAATTTCAATTTTATTAATGTGCCTTTTGGTTTTCGGTATTTCTAATTTGGCACTTACTTGGTGATTTTCAATTTCTTCTTCTTCTAGCTTTTTCAGCTGCATTCCCAATCCATGGATCTCCTATTTCTCTATTTTATTCATGTAACAATTAAAAGATATAAAACTTACCCTAAGAACAACTTTTGCAGTATCTCATAACATTTGATAAGTTGTCTCATTATTGTTATTCTCTTGAATGAAGTTGTTAATGTTTCTATTATTTATTGATTAACCCTCTCATTCACTAAGATTAGATTAAATAGTTTCCAATTAATTTTTTGTCTGTCTTTCCATGGCATTTTATTACATATAATTTTTATCTGAGAAGGATACATTGATTATCTCTGCTTTTCTGCACTGGATTGTAAAGCTTTTATGGCATAGCACATGATCAATTTTTGTGTATGTGCCATGTACCACTGACAAAAAGGTACATACTTTCCTATCTCCATTCAGTTTTCTCAAGGGATAGAACATATTTAACCTATGCAGAGTTTTATTCACCTTCTTAATTTCTTGTTTATTTTGAGACTAGATTTATCAACATCAGAAAGGAGGAGTTTCATGTCCCCTACTAGTACAGTTTTGCTATCAATTACTAATATCAGAACTGAAAAGGGTGAACTCACCTCCTATGAGGAGGAAATGAAAAAATAATTAGAAATTACTTTCCCAAAATGTATGACCATAAACTGCGCAATTGAAATGAGATGAAGGATTATATAAATATATATATATTGCCCAGATGAAGAGTAACCGAGGTTGAATACTTAAATAACCTCATCTATGAAAAAAAAACTTGAACGAGCCATCAATAAACTCCTTAGGAAAAAATCACCATGGTAGGATTTATTTGTCAGTGAATTCAATCGAACTTTTAAAGAAGAGTTAATTCCAATACTATATAGAATATTTGGGGAAATTGGGGAAGAAGGAATTCTCCCAAATTCTTATTTATGATACAAATACGGTTCTGATACCTAAACTAAGAAGAGCCAAAATAGAGAAACCAAATTTTAGGCCAATTTCTATTATGAATATAGATGGAAAAATTATACATAAGATTGTTGTAAAAAGAATAGAGCAACTTATCACGAGAATAATACATTATGATCAGGTAGGAATTATACCAGGAATACAGGGCTGGTTCAATATTTGTAAAACTATTTGAATTAATGATTTTATCCACAACAAAACTAACAGAAAACCCATGATTGTCTCAATATACAGAGAAAAAGCTTTTTACAAAATACAACACCCATTCCTGTTAAAAAAAAAACAAAACTGGAGAACAGAGGAACAAATGTAATTTTCCAAAAAGTTGTAAGCAGTATCCACTTGAAACCTTCATCAAACACTATATGCAATTGGGATCATGTAGATGAATTTCCAATAAGATCAGGGGTGAAACAAGTAGGATCATTATCGACACTACTAATTAATATGATACTAGAAATTTTAGCTGTAGCAATAAGAGATGAAAACGAAATTGAAGAAATTAGAATAGGCAAAGAAGAAACTAAATTATCACTCTTTGTACGTGATATGACGATATACTTAGAGAGACCCAGTGAATCAATTAAAAAAAAAAAAACTACTTGAAATAGTAAACAACTCTGGTAAAGTTGCAGGTTACAAAATAAACCCACAAAATCATCTGCATTTCTTTATATTAGTGACAAAGTCCAACAGTAAAGGATAGAAAGAAAAATCCCATTTAAAGCTAAGATAAACACTGTAAAATATTTGGGAGTCTACCTGCTGAAAAAGACACAGGGAGTATATGAACACAATTACAAAGCACTTTTCCCACAAATGCAGTCAAATGTAAGTAAGTGGAAAAATATCAGTTCCTCCTGGGTAAACCAAACCAACACACACAAAAAAATGATAATTCTAACAAAATTAATTTAATTCTTCCCTGCAATATCAATCAAACTATCAGATAATTATTTTGCAGATCTAGAAAAATAATAGCAAAATTCATATGGAAGAACAAAAGGTCCAGTGTGTAATGTCCTGGACTTGCTACGTTAAGTCTCCCCTTGGAACCTTACCTCAAGATCTGAACCTGGACCTCTGTTGGCCTTCGGACGTATCCGGCCCCTCTGGTGGGGGAGAGGAAATAACTAGACAGAACACCCGAGCTGGAAGCTGCACACTCTTTATTGGTTGCATCACTCCCTTCTGATTCCTCCCTGACAGCCCCTTATATCCCCAGCCAGAGCCCCTCCCATGTTCCCCCCTGTGGGTAGATCCAGCTCCCTAAGGGCGGAGCCAGCTTCTGGAGGGCGGTCCAGAGCTTGGCCCCTAACATCTCCTCCTTTTTGTTTAAACAGGAGTAGCCTCATAAGTGGTAGGGAGTTTGGGGGAGGACAGGAGGGTACGCAAACCTGTTTCGGCTTCTAATATCGCCCCTCTTATCATTGCGCAAAGGCATCTAATGCAACACGGGAGGAGGACGCAAGGAATAAAAAAACAGCAATTCTACCTGAAACCAGGACTGCCTAGGGCAGACACGTAGCCCCAAGAAAGAAAAACATTTTTAGCTTCTTTGATCTCAGAAAAGCCCGGGAAAATAGCCTTGAGCAAAACAGGGGCAGAACCCTTCCTCCCAGCTCCATCTTGTTCATTCCTTGTCAGTCTCCCCTCAGTTTACCTGAGTCGTGACCAGTGAATGCCGTCCAAGAGGCTGGGGGTTGGCAACTCCCTTACAATTCCCCTTTTTTTGTTTTGACTCAATCTTTCCCTCAAGATGATGACATTCTGTCTACTGGATATCAGGGAGTCCTGGACACTACGCAAAGCAAATTTGACATATATTGACACAAGCAGCAGTACTAACAATACTACTACAAAACCTATCAGTAAAGGAGAAAACCAGGTCTTTACACGACCCCATGAGCTTAAGCTTTCAAAGAACTAAGTTATTTCTGTAGCCGTTTTTTCAGGTGCAAAATCAGTATCTGCCTCCTCATCTAATTCATCTGCCAATTCAATTAATCTCTGAATTTCCAAGGTGACATTATCTGGAATTAGCACATGCAATTGAGTTCTAATTTCTTCCCATTGGACTTGTGACACATTGTACAATTTTTTAGTCAAACCAAAGGCACTATATCTATAAGCACATTGCAATTTGTGTTGTAGCTGTAACATAAACACTTCTTCACCAATGACTTCAGCTGCCTTTTGGAGTGTATGAATAGCTCCATAAAACTTATCATCTATTGTTGCTTGTTGCTTAAAGCGTGCAGATACATTTTTCATAAGAGCGTGCAATTCAGAAGCTGGAACTATAGTGTTTGCGTATAGATAGATACAGCTAATGCAGAGGATGCTAAAATAGCTTCTACTAATAGAGTGATTCCTAACACAACACAAGAAACACATCTACATACCCTAGCAGGTACAGGAGTTAAATGCTTGTCTATACTACGTAGAATTTCATCACTAGGTGTTCTATACCACCCACTAGCCTTAATCACTGTCATGGCATATCGAGGTCTTGTTAGAATAAACACTCTCCCTACTATCTTTGGTCCTATACATGCTTGCACAGAACAGTTCTGGCATGTAAAATTGAAAATTCCTGTCATGTTCCGATATGCCTCTAGTTTAGATCTGTTGTCTCTGTCCCATAGAAATATATATTTGTATTTGTTCCCTAGTCATACTTCACACATTAAAGTAATGTTGTTAGATTTACTTGGTGATGCAACAGCAGGCATTCCCTGCCCTGTTTGTCCTCCTATTGCTAAGATAACTTTGTCTAGTTTTTGAACAGGTCCTCCAACCTCAAGAGTCCCTTTATAATTGATGTACATATGTCTAGGAATATTTTTGGAGCCTATTTTTCCTCAGGTAAGTATGTAAGATTGTGACATGAATATAACATTTCTGTGTAGTGTCCCATAATCAATTCTGTCTCTTGGCAAGTATGTGTGTGACAATTCTCAAATAGTAAAAACCCTGTATACAGATGCCAAAGGGTTACATGTCTCTTGTTTTGTAAGTTACAAAATGGTCTATATTTCATCCCACGAGAAAGTCCCACAAAGTCCTTGTTTGACCAAACTACTATTGTCCCATTTATCCTCTGTGAATAGATTGTAAGCATGTCGTTTATCATTCTCATCCAATGTCTCTAGTCCGTTCACAGTAGTGGCACACCAAGTATACCCCTCTATTCCATTCACCTGTGTGTATTTAAAACCAAACCCATTCCAAATCCCAGAAATACCCTTCTGTAGACAAAGTGGGAAACCTGCGACTAGTCCTGAAAAGTTAAAATGTCTCTGAAAGAGAGTCCCATCGTTATCATTGTCTAGTCCTTCATCTTTAAACATGTGAGAAATATTGCCTTGGATGATAAATTTAGGCATTGTCTCACTCCATGACATCACCCTTAACCATGGTGGATTCGAGAGAATGCCCATCTCTGTTGTTCCTTCGGTGCTGGGTCGATGGACTCAGTGTTGCTGAGTGTCATGATGAGTGCGAGAAGAATGAGAGGAGTCATCGTGACCTAGTTGAGTGAATATCTTCAGAAGTTTTTTCATTCGCCGCTGATAGTGTCTCCTTGCTCCCTGTGACCACTTCACCTTGGCGGTTGTCCTCTATCACTTATCCTTTTCATTGGAACCTAAGCTTCTCTATTATCACCTGTTAAAACACAAACATACCCTTTTCCCCACGTTAACACTGCATGAGAACCAAACCAGTTTTTATTCTCATCGTGCCACATTACTTTACTGGCTGCTTTCAGGGCACTTGTTGTTGCTGATTCAGTCTTTTTAGACTCATTATTAGGAGATGTTAAGAATTTCATAGCAGCCGATAAGCCATCATTATTGAATTTTAAATAATTTAAAGTATAAACAGCCAATTGTAATTTATCATCACTCCCCCTTTTTGTTTTTGCAAGTAAGTTTTCAGGGAGCGATTTGCTCATTCCACTATAGCTTGACCAGTGGGATTATGGTGGATCCCAGTGACGTGTAAAATTGAAAATTCTGCCATGAATTGTTCAATGGCTTTACTGATATAAGCTGGACCATTGTCTGTTTTAATGCTTTTTGGTACTCCATGATGTGCAAAGCAATGTAGGAGATGTGCTCTCACATCTTTAACAGCTTCTCTGCACCTAGCTGTTGCCATTATAAAATCTGAAAATGTGTCCACAGTGACAGGAATATATTTTGCTCTTCCAAATGATGGATAATGAGTAACATCCATTTGCCATATAGAATTTGGACCATCACCTCTAGGGTTTATAGAATGACAAGAAGGTGGAGGTAAAAATGGAACACATTGTACACATTGCTTAACTATAGATCTGGCTTCTTGTCTGGAAATACCATAAAGATGTCTTAAAGACCGTGCAGACAAGTGTAATTTGGAATATGCCTGTCTTGCCAATTCAGTGGAATGAAATGTTTGAAGTGCATTGTCTGCCATCTCATTACCCTCAGTCAGTGGTCCAAGTAATTTAGAATGCGACCAAATGTGTGTAATATAAAATATTGTTATTCTGGCCCTTATTGCCTGTAGAACTTCCATAGCAATCTATATAGTGCTATCTGCCCTATCAGGGATATAGGCTGACTCCAATCTGGATATCAATAGTGTTCAATATCAATCTATTCTATCAATAGAATACTTGCTATTCTGTGATGATATTGCAAAGTGTTTTAGCATACAATAATGCTTGCAATACTGCATATAACTCATTTTGTTGTGTAGAAGTAAATGTAGTTTTAAATTTATGCATCTCCTTATTAGATGGAATATACATAGATGCTCTGCAATCCTTTGTTGCATTGACTCCCTCTACTGGAGAGGAAGAGCATTTTTCAGCCCATGACCATGGCCATGGAGCAAACTGCTGGCCAAAAGGAATTGAGAGGCCATGTTGAAAATTTTGATTAATCAATATCCGCCATTCCACAAACTCTTGTATGAAGTTCTCTATTTGTTGACTTGTATATATAGTATATATCGTGTGAGGTTCCTGTCCTATTAACATCCTCACTCTTTTCACTGCCTTATGTATGACTTGGTCTACCAGCACAGCATAAGGCACAGAAGCTCTGTTCTTTATCTGAGCCAAATGTACCCACTCAATAATCTCTTGTTTCTGATGTAAAACTCCAGTGGGTATTTTTTCAGTAAATAACATTGATACTTTCAAATCCTGTGATTCTAATATCCTGCTAGTAGTGCATTCCACAGTCTTTTTCTGAACTAATTTTAAACATTCCAGTGTTTCATCTGTCCATTCTCTGTATGAGTTTAATTGAGAAGAACCTTTCAATAAATCGTATAATGGTTTCAGTTGATCAGTTGTAATTCCCAAATGTGGCCTACACCACTGAATTTCTCCTATCAATATTTGAAAGTCATTTAAAGTTGTAATCTTTGTAGAGTCTAAAATAGGTGATTTCAAACTTAAACCTTACCACTGAATAGATGTACATCATTATTTCACAGGCTAGTTTTTTCTTCTCTGATGACATTTACTCTGGAAGAAAAATCTTTTACAGATTAAATTGTTAATAAATTCAAACACTGAATTGAACTTTTGCTTAGGCCAAGGAATGACTACAAGTTCAGATTAAAAGAGCAAGATCTTTTCTGCTTTATAGAGCATTACATATTAATTTATCAATACATTGTCTTGAAAATGAAAATTTAAAACTGTTTAAAATTTGTCCCATTGTTAACAGTCACTAAACTTTTATAAAGAAAATTAGTTGAAAACCTTTAAAATGATAGTTCTCTTCCCTTGATTTAATCAGAAATGATAAGAGTTACAATTCACTGTAGACCCAGCTGAATGATGAGTTGGGACTGCAGGGCAAAAAAAAAAATCTTAATGGTTCTAACCTTTACTCAAGTAAATTTTACTTCTGTGTCCACTCATTAAGAGCTTCATTGAATGAGAGGACTTTTGAAATTCCTCAGCTAAAAGGAGGAAGACTTCTGGACAACTGCCCAGTGGCGCCAAGTCTATTCCGTTCAGCTGGAGAGTTTCAAAAGCTTTATCTCTGCTGAGGTGCCTCTTTAAGATTTATGCATTTTTCCAATTTCCTTAGTGCCAAATAATAAAACAAATCCTGATCTGTTTTGTACATCCAGTTAGGAGTGTCATGTTTCACTTAAAATATAACCAGAATAACTACTTTTTGATTATTTTTCATTATCCAAAAATCTTTTAGGTCAGGCATGAGATAATGAAAATGATAATCAGTCTGCCTCTCATGTGAGGATATATTCTTCTCTTTCTCTCCACTTTCACAACCTGGACAGGGTTAGAAAGTAGAAAGAGAGAAAAAGAAGTTTAACAACAACTTTCCAATAATTTCCAAAACTTTCATACTTTCCTTAAACTTCATATCATTGTTGTTTTCCTAGTGGGCTTTGATCAAAGCCCCTTTAAACCTCCACATACATTATTTCCTTGCATTTTGTATCTAAAATTGCATTTTGCAGTCATATAAACTAAATAGGATTAGTTCCTCTCTTTTTCTCCACCCTCCCCCTCCCCAATGCTGCAGGCATCAGAGAGAAGGGAGGAGGGGGAGGAAAAGAGATAACGTTCCAAGGTCCAGCTACCACGGAGCTGACCATAATAACTCACAAATACACACACACACAGAACATGTAAAGCCAGATCACATATATACACAATAAAAAAGAATTCAAAATCTGAGAAAAAATTGTCATATAACTTCGGCTTACTTTCTAGCACTGTGTAACAAACATGCTTTTTGAGAAGGGCCTACCGAGTAACCCTGTATCTTTTTTCTTCTTTTTTCTTTTCCGGGCTGTTGAATTTGTAACTGTGCCACAGATCCAGGCCCTGGGCCAACTCCGGATACATTCACTGGTTGAATTTCTGACTGCACTACATCCCTCTTTCCCCTCTGTCTTATCTGGACGTGATTGTCTCCTGAGCTCCCTAGCCCACCAGTGGCAAGTCTTTATATGAGGCCGCATCCCTTCCTTTAGCACTGCCTTATCCTCGGGCCAGATCAACAGAATGCTGCTTCCATGACCCATGTTTGCTTCCCCGTCCCAGGAAAGTCCTGAGGCTGTCTAGCTCTTCTCCTCAAAATGAGAAGGCCAAGCAGGTTCCGTAGCATCGGCGGTCCCTGTTCTGGCGCCAAATGCAATGTCCCGGACTTGCTACCTTGCTACGTTAAGTCTCCCCTTGGAACCTTACCTCAAGATCTGAACCTGGATCTCTGTCGGCCTTCGGATGTCTCCGACCCCTCTGGTGGGAGAGGGGAAATAACTAGACAGAACACCCGAGCTGGCAGCTGCACACACTTTATTGGTTACATCATTCCCTTCTGATCCCACCCCGACAGCCCCTTATATCCCCAGCCAGAGCCCCTCCCATGTTCCTCCCTGAGGGTGATCCATCTCCCTGAGGGCGGAGCCAGCTTCTGGAGGGCGGTCCAGAGCTTGGCCCCTAATACCAGTGTTTCTAGGGAAATAATGAAAAGAAATTCTAAGGAAGGTGGTCTAGGTCTATGAGATCTCCAACTATATTATAAAGCAGCAATTATCAAAAATACTTGGTATTGGCTAAGAAACATAAGGGTAGACCAGTGGAATGGTTTAGGCACTCAAGACAGAACAGGGAATGAATATAGCAGTCTACTCTTTGATAAACCCAAAGACCCCAGCTTCTGGGATAAGAACTCACTGTCTGACAAAAATTGCTGGTAAAACTGGAAAAGAGTGTAGAGGAAACTGGACATAGACCAATGCCTGACACCATATATAAGAATAAAGCCCAAATGGGTACTTGATTGAGGTATAAAAGCTGATACTATAAACAATTAAGTCTGGGTAGGAAGAGTGTATTTATCAGATACATGGAGAATGGAGAAATTGTTGACTAAACAAGAGATAGAAAACATTATGAAGTGCAAAATGGATAATATTGATTACAATAATTTGAAAAGGTTTTGCACAAACAAATGCAACCAAGATCAGGAGGGAAGCAGAAAACTAGGAATTAATTTTAGCGACTAGTATCTATCATAAAGGCGTCATTCCTAAAATATATAGAGAACTGAGTCAACTGTAGAAGAATACATGCAATTCCCCAATTGATAAATTATCAAACGATAAGAACAGATCGTTTTCAGAGGAAAAACTTAAAGCTACCTATCATCATGAGAGAAAATGTTCTAAGTCACTATTGAACAGAGAGATGTGTATTCAAACAACTCTGAGATACCACATTACACCTATCTGATTGAGTAAGCTGACAAAAAAGGTAAATGATATAAGTTGGAGAAGATGTGGGAGATTTGGAACAACAATTCATTGTTGATGGAGCTGTGACCTGATCCAACTATTCTGGAAAACAATTTGGAAAACTACTCAAAGGGCTACAAAAATGTGCAAACCCTTTGACCCAGCAATATTGCTTCTAGGACTGATGATCTCCCCAAGAGATCATAAAAATGGGAAATGAGGGCTCCGTGACCTATATGGTCTTTACACTATGCCTTTTATATGATCTATACACTTTTCCTTGCTCCATTAATTTGTTTTTACTATCAGTCTTTATACCAAGATTATGTACCCATTTGGCCTTTGTTATTGTTTACTTTGTTAAGCATTCTTCTATGCCTATTTTCCAACATAATGTTATCGACTATTCCCAACAATTTTTGCCAAACAGTGAGTTCTTTGCGTTTATCAAACAGTAGATTGCTGTATTCATTGACTGTTTTGTCTTAAGTAACTAACATATTCCACTTGTCTACCCTTTTGTTTCTTAGCCAGAACCAAGTAGTTTTGGTAATTGCTGCTTTGTAATACAATATGAAATTTTGTAGAACTAGGTCACATTACCTAGCATTGCTTTCATTAGTTTGCTTGATATTCTGGATCGTTAATTAAATATAGACTATATATTTGTAGATTTGCAAATTACTTCCATAATAGTCATGTTTTGTAAGACTAATTACATTTAACTCCATCCTATCCTGCCCCATATTTCTTCTATTATCTCTTTTGACCTTGTCCCTTCCCAAGACTCTTTACCCCTAATTGCTCCCTCTTCCCATTTTCCCTGCCTTCCATCATCACTCCCCACCCTGCTTATCCCCTTCTCCTCTAATTTCCTATTTTGTAAGGTATGTTTTCATACCAAATTAAGGGTGCATGTTATTCCTTCCTTGAATCAAATGTGAGAAGAGTAAGCCTCTCACTTTCCCTCTCGACTCCCCGCTTCACCCCTCCATTGAAAAATCTTTCTCTTACCTCTTTTATTAGAGGCAATTTTCCCCATTCCATTTATCCCATTCTGCAAGAAATAGGTCCCTTTATCACCCCTTAATGTTATTTTTCATATGTGACCCTATCATCTTCAACTCACCCTGTTCTCTGTCTCTGTCTCTAGCTTTGTTTCTCTGTCCGTCCATCAGTCTGTCTGTCTTTCTCTTTCTCTCTCTCTCTCTCCATATGTGTGTGTGTGTGTGTGTGTGTGTGTATACACATATATATGTGTTTGTGTGTGTAAATATATATACATGTATGTATATATGTGTGTATAATCCCTGTAACTACCCAGACACTGAGAAAAGTTTCAAGATCTACAAATGTTATCTCTCCATGCAAGAATGTAAAGTTAAGTAAGTCCCTCATGCTTTTTCTTTCTCGTTTAACTTTTCATGCTTCATTCTTGTGTTTGAAAGTCAAATTTTCTTTTCAGTTCTGGTCTTTTCATCAAGAGTGCTTCCATGTCCTCTATTTCATTGACTGACCATTTCTTTACCCTGAAATTTTAAAGTCAGTTTTGCTGGGTAGGTGATTCTTGGTTTTGATTGCAGTTCCTTTAACTTCTAGAATATCACGTGCCAGGCCTTTTGATCCCTTATAGTAGAAGATGCTAGATCCTGTGTCATCCTGACTGTATTTCCACCATACTCAAATTGTTTCTTTCTAGCTGCCTGAAATATTTTCTCCTTGACCTAGAACTCTGGAATTTGGCTACAATATTCCTAGAAGTTTCTCTTTTTGAATCTCTCTCAGGAGGTGATTGGAGAATTCTTTCAAAATTTATATTGCCCTCTTATTTTTAGAAGATCGGGGCAGCTTTCCCTGAAAATTTCATGAAAGATGATGTCTAAGGGGAGGAGCCAAGATGGCAGAGTAGATTCACATATGGTAGCTCCGAACCCACAGCCCATAAATTATCATAAGGAGGAGCTTCCAACAAATTGTGGAGCAATGGAAGCCGCACAGCAACAGAGTAGGAGATTTCTGTTCCAGAGAGCCCTGAAAAACCGATCCCAGGGACCATCGCGCACTTGACCGGGGTGGAGCCCATCCCTGCTTTGGATGACGGGCCCCAAGAGGAGTTGATCAGAGTAGGCTTCAAGGACAGAATTTCTGGTGGCCACGAAGGTCCCTCCACCCAAAGGCAAACAGGTCAGTGACAGAGACTTCTGGGCTGCCCAAGAGGGGAGCGAGGTGTCTCCATAACTCAGGCCCCCTCGGGAGGTAGAAGCAGGGGGAAGCAGAAGGCAGGAGCTCAGATCCGTTACTGAACCTCTCCGCATAAACCCCCTGAGGGAACTGAGCCAGTGAGGGGGCTCTGCACCCAACTGAACACCAGAATTTAAACTCATATTGAATAGCAGCCGGGCCCCCCACTGAAAGTCCTGAGGTTGGGGAGCAGCATTTGAATCTCAGACCCCAAGCACAAGCTGGGCCAGTCTAGGCAGGGGTGGAGAGGAATCCCAGAAGTCAAGAAACTGGCTGGGAAAATGCCCAGAAAAGGGAAAAAAAATAAGACCATAGAAATTCCTTTCTTGGTGTAAAGATGCTTCCGGGTTTCCTTTCTGATGAGGAAGAACAATGCTTACCAACAGAGAAAGACATAGGAGTCAAGGCCTCTGTATCCCAAATATCCGAAACAGATATCCAATGGGCTCAGGCCACGGAAGAGCTCAGAAAGGATTTTGAAAATTAAGTTAGACAGGTGGAGGAAAAACTGGGAAGAGAAATGAGAGAGATACAAGAAAATTGTGAAAAACGGGTCAATACCTTGTTAAAGGAGACCCAAAAAAATACTGAAGAAAATAACACCTTAAAACATAGGCTAAATCAATTGGCAAAAGAGGTTCAAAAAGCCATTGAGGAGAATAATGCTTTCAAAAGCAGAATTAGCCAAATGGAAAAAGAGGTACAAACGTTCACTGAAGAAAATAGTTCTCTCAAAATTAGAATGGAACAGATGGAGGCTAATGACTTTCTGAGAAACCAAGAAATCACAAAACAAAACCACAAGAATGAAAAAATGGAAGATAATGTGAAATATCTCATTGGAAAAACAACTGACCTGGAAAATAGATCCAGGAGAGACAATTTAAAAATTATGGGACTACCTAAAAGCTATGATCAAAACAATAGCCTAGACATCATCTTTCAGAAAATTATCATGGAAAAATATCCTGATATTCCACAACCAGCGGGCAAAATAGTTATTCAAGGAATCCACCAATCACCGCCTGAAAGAGATCCAAAGAGAGACACTCCTAGGAACCTTGTGGCCAAATCCCAGAGTTCCCAGGGCAAGGAGAAAATATTGAAAACAACTAGAAAGAAACAGTTCCAGTATTGTGGAAATACGATCAGGATAACTCAAGATCTAGCAGCTTCTACATTAAGGGATCGAAAGGCTGTGGAATAGGACATTCCAGAAGTCAAAGAAACTAGGACTAAAACCAAGAATCACCTACCCAGAAAAACTGAGTATAATACTTCAGAAGAAAAACTGGTCTTCCAATGAAATTGAGGACTTTCATGCATTCTTGATGAAAAAACTAGAGTCGAAAAGAAAATTTGACTTTGAAACACAAGAATGAGAAGAAGCATGAAAAAGTAAACAGCAAAGAGAAGTCAAAAGAGACTTACCAAAGTTGAACTCTTTACATTCCTATATGGAAAGACAATATTTGTAACTCTTCAAACTTTTCAGGATCTGAGGAGTTGGTGGGATTACACACGCACATACACACACATACACGTACATACATGTACACGTGTGTGCACACACATACACACATGCACCCACACACAGAGACAGAGAGCACCGAATCAATTGAATAGGATGGGATCATATCTTTAAAAAATTTCGGTAAATGTATAAGAGAAATGTATTGGGAGGAGAGAGGGGGAAATGGAATGGGGTAAATTATCTCTCATTGAAGAGTCAAGCAGGAGACTTTTTAGTGGAGGGAAACAGTGGAGAACTGAGAAAAAAACATGAAGTTTGCTGTTATTACTTTCGACTAAAAGAAGGAATAAAATGTACACTCATTTTTGTATGAAAACCTATTTTACCATACAGGAAAGTGGGGGAGGAGATAAGCTGGGTGGGGGTGGATGATGGAAGGGAGGGCAATGAGGGAAGGGAGCAATTTGAAATCAAAACTTGGAGAGAGACACGATCAAAAGAGAATAGAAACAATGGGGGGCACAATAAGGTGGAGGGAAACATAGTTAGTCTTACACAACACTACTATTATTTAAGTCATTCGCAAAAGTGAACAGATATAGCCTGTATTGAATTGCCTGCTTTCCCAAAGGGAATGGGTGAGGAGGGAAGGATGGGGAGCAGTTGCAACTCAAAATTTTAGGAACAATTGTTGAGTAATGTTCTTGCTACTAGGAAATAAGAAATACAGGTAATGGGGAATAGAAAGTTATCTGGCCCTACATGTCAAAAGAGAAGATTGAGACAAGGGAAGGGAGGGATGACAGAAGAGAGTGCAGATTGGTGATAGGGGAAACTAGAATGCTCAGTGTATTAGGGTGAGGGGAGGGGAGAAATGGGGAGAAAATTTGGAATCCAAAATTTTGTGAAAATGGATGTAAAAAGTTAAATTAATAAATTTATATTAAAAAAGATGATATCTCGGTTCTTTTTGTGATAATATCTTTCAGGTAGCCCCATAATTTTTAAATTGTCTCTCCTGGGTCTATTTCCTGCTCAGTTGTTTTTCCAGTGAGTTATTGTGCATTATCTCCCATTTTTTCCCTTCTTTTGGTTTTGTTTTTTAATTTCTTTTTTTCTCATAAATTCATTACTCTACTTCTGTTCCATTTTAACTTTTAAGGAACTATTTTCTTCAGTGAGCTTTTGCGCCTCCTTTTCCATTTGGTTGATTCTGCCCTTTACAGCAGCATTCTTTTCCTCAATGGCTTTTTGGACCTCTTTTGCCAATTATTTTAGCCTGTTTTTAAAGGTGTTATTTTCTTCAGTGTATTTTTGCACCTCCTTTAGCAAGCTGTTGACTCGCTTTTCATGATTTTCTTGCATCGCTCTCATTTCATTTTTCCTCCACCTCTCTTACTTGATTTTCAAAATACTTTTTTTAGCTCTTCCATGTCCTGAGACCACTGAACATTTATTTTTCATATTTGGGATGCAGAAGTCTTGACTTTTTTGTCTTCCTTTAATGGTTAGGATTGTTCTTCCTCGTCAAAGAAAATAGGAGAAAATATCTGTTCATCAAGAAAGTAACCATCTGTAGTCCTATTTTTTCACCTTTTTAATATATTTTCCCAACCATGTATATGATTTTTGGTTCCTTTGTCAAAAGAAGGGTATATACTGGGTAACTGTAAGTTCTCAGTTCCTCCGACATCTGAAAATATATTTAATCAGAAGGTGTGTGAAGAATCTACATAATTTGTTTTCTCACTCAGTGAGGGAGAGTGCAGCAAGTGGGTAAGGAGGGGGAAAAATCTAAGTTAAATGGAAGTGATTGTTGAATCCTGAAAACAAATTAAATATTTTTTTAATTATTTAACTTATTTTCAATTTTCAACTTTCATTTCCACAAAATTTTCAGTTCCAATTTTTCCCCATCTCTCCCCTCCCCCCACCTCAAAAGGCGAAGCATTTTAATTATCCCTTTCACCAACGTGCCCTTCCTTCTAACATGTCTCCCTTATCCCCATCTTCTCTTTCGTCCTGTAGGGCAAGATATGTACCCCATTACCTCTCTTTCATATTTCTCAGTTGTATGCAGGAAAAATACTGGACATTTGTTCCTAAAACTTTGAATTCCAAATTCTCTCCTTTCCTCACTCCCCACCCATCCACATTTAGATGGCACACAATTCAATATAGGCTATATTTGTCCAGTTTGGGAAAAGACTTCCACAATAGTCATGTTGTATAAGACTAACTATATTTCCCTCCAGCCTATCCGGGCCCCCATTTCTTCCATTCTCTCTTTTGACCTTGTATTACTTCTAATTGGTCCCTCTTCCTCTCTTCCAGTTTTCCCTCCTTTCCATGGTCCCCCCCACCTGCTTATCCTTTTCTCCCCTATTTTCCTGTAGTGTAAGGTGTGTGTGTTTGTGTGTGTGTGTATAAACCTCCCAACTATCTAGATACTGAGAAAAGTTTCAAGAGTCACATATATTCATCTTTCCATGCAGTAATCTAAACAGTTAAACTTTATTAAGTCCTTTATGATTTCACTTTATGTTTTGCCACTTTATGCTTTGCTTAATTCTTATGTTTGAAAGTCAAATTTTCTTTTTAGCTCTGGTACTTTCATCAAAAATGCTTAATTTTGCTGGGTAGGTGAGTCTTGTTTTTAATCCTACTTCCTTTGACTTCTGAAATATCATATTCCACACCCTTCGATCCCTTAATGTAGAAGATTCTTGATCTTGAGTTATCCTGATTGAACTTGTACAATACTAAAATTATTACTTTCTAGCTGCTTGCAATATTTTCTCCTTCACTTAGAAACTCTGGAATTTGGTTGCAATGCTCCTAGGAGTTTCTGTTTTTGAATCTCTTTCAGAATGTGATTGGAGAATTCTTTCAATATTTATTTGCCCTCTGGCTCTAGAATTTCAAGGGAAGTTTTCCTTGATAATTTCCTGGAAGATGATTTCTATGCCTTTCTTATGATCGTAGCTTTCAAGTAGTCTCATAATTTTTCAATTTGTCCTTCTGGGCCTATTTTCCTGGTCAGTTGTTTGTTCAATGAATTATTTCATATTGTCTTCCATTTTGTCATCCTTTCAGTTTTGTTTTGTGGTTTCTAGGTTTCTCATGAACTCCTCAGCTTCCATCTGTTCCATTCTAACTTTTAAAGGATTATTTTCTTCGGTGAACTTTTGAACCTCCTTTTCTATTTGGTTAATTCCACCACCCCATCCAAATAAAATAATTTTTAAAAAGTAATAAAAAATCTTAATAAATAATGTGAATTGCAGTTATCAAAATTGTTCTATCCTACGACAATGTAGAATATTGGGAAAACGTTTTCAAGGTTAGAAAATATGAGGAGTCATATTTCTGTAGCTGACTAATGGTTTATGTCTCTTCACAGGTCTGTGCCTCACTTTTCTCATCTTTGTGACAAATGCAAATGATACCTGCTCAACTGCTTCTCAAATGTAAAGGCATGAAATGAGATCATTAATACAAGTTGTCCTTTCTTAATAAAGAAATGACCCAAATTAAGGGAAATAAAAAATATTGATTTTATTTATTCACAAACGTGCATTTTATCTGAGATCCGTGTTTATTGAATACAATCCAAAGTCTTTGTCTAAGCATTCAAGTCTTCTACAACTTATCTTTGCACTTGATTCCCTCCTTCCTACTCATCTACAGGAAGCAATTTTAATAGCTAGCCTATTTTTCTTCCTTTTTATTTGCCCATTGGGAAGCTCTGGCATGAAGTGTCATTTCGGAATCCAGTTGATAATTCAATATTGGCCAAGTTGCTTTTCTATTCAGTTCCACAGAAAGCTTTCTATGAATAAAATTTTAATCATGGACACATTCATGTAGAATTGCCAGTACTTCTTAAGTGCCTAATTGTAGCTACTCCCAAAATGTTTAAAAAAAAATGATGGAACGTGTCATGGAGAGGAATGAAGAGATGTAGAGGAAGAAAATAAATAATATGGGAAAAGCCCTGAAGATGTTACAGAGGAAGTAACGTATAGAGGACAGTAAGCGAGAGGAGGGATCTTAGAGGTAAGATATCTATAATTTCATCACCTTTCCTTTAATATCACTTTCTATTTCAGATACAAGGTGTATAGATGGATTAAAGAGGTGAGGTTCTCAGTCTCAAACATTTTGAAAGTTCATAACTCTTTATTTTCTATCTTAAATTAAAAAAAAATAGCTGCAAGAAAGGAAGCCACATGAAGAGGATAGGGTACATTTACCTTAAATTTCTGTTTCATTTTACTCTCTCTATAAACCAGTCTCCCCAAATTCCTCAAACAAAACCCAGAGCACAATTAGTCTTCTACATGTAAGCACTTGTGTACTGAAGAAATATCATTTGAGGAATCATTTCCTTTCCTGCTTTATATAAATATATAGTTGCGCACGCACACACATACAGGCATACACACACAGACACACACACATATGCGCACCCGCATGTGTGTGTATGTGTGTGTGTGTGTGTGTGTGTAGGAAAGTTACTACAAAGAGAGTCAGCTTAGAAGGCGGAAATAAACACAACTCACAACACACAACTATACTTTTAGGAATGGACAAACATTTCAAGATATCACTTAAATTTGCATTGGCTCTAGTAATTGAGAATTCCTCTGTTTTCATGCTAATGTTTTCTTTGCTCCTCCTTTTTTCATTTAGGAATTTCAGAATGAGGCTGGTTTACTGGATGGTGTGGTATATGAGTCAATCTTTTGTAAAATTAATACTGCTCTAAGTAAATGGAGAGACTTAGAATTCATTTGGTACCTGTCAGCTCTAGTATCCTTCTCAACACCAACAGAAAAGACATTTTCAGGGGTTTTTGCCCATAGCAAAAAGAGAATCAGGGACTTTTCATCTTCAAGGTTTAATGTTTTGAATAAACCCAGTAATATCTACCATTTCAGTTGAGTCTTTCACTAGTTCCTCCTACCTCCTGTAGTTTTGTTTTCTGTGGGGTCAAATGAGGGAAAAGTAAACCTTGTGAGAGAGGCATTGATGCACATGTACTAAAAGTATAACTTTTATCTAATAGAACCTAACAGTTCCTTACAACCCTGCGGATTAAATGACTTCCCTCAGAATGTGCCCATCAAATTTAATAGTATGCTTTTGGAATCACTCTCACAGCCAATGTTGGTACGACTCGTCTTTGAGTCATAATCACCCTTCTGTCATTAGTGGAACCTTCTTCAATTCGATATTCAACCCCACTCTCATGAGAAAGAATCAATTATTTCTTGAGGGATCTTAGAATAAATTATAACCTTGAAAATTTTCAAATTCACCTTCCCCAATTAGTAAATGAAAAACAAAATCAAGCCTCACAGAATTTGTGAGTATGTTAAGAAAAAAAAATTCTTTTTTTCAAATGTTTAAAAAATAAGTATTATCCAGAAGGCCAAATTATCACCAGTATCACCACTAACAATAAATATTGCTGTGGGCAATAGGGACTAACTGGTATTTCTTGAATGAGGGAAGTAAGATGGCCATGATTTCAGCTGTAGAAAGATCACTCCTTTCTGCACAGTTCACAAATTTGCGTGTCACATTTTATCAGGAACCATGCTAATATTCTCCGTTTTATATTATATGTGGTGTTTAGGGACAAGTAGTATCTCTCCTGTGAGGGCTGCCAAACCCTTTACTGATATGCTCATCTGCATTTTGTGTCTATCTCCTCCCAGCTCTTATTCATGACTCCAAGAAGCTGTTGTATGGACAGCAATCATGGCCCGTAAAACCATCTCAGCAGATTGGATAAACCAGCTTTATGAACATTTATGCTTCAGACTCCTTGATTACTTAGGGGTAATGTCTACTTCAAATATCTGAATACTTTGCTCTAGCAAAATGGACAACTGAAAATAAGTTGTCCCAATGGCTATGAAGGTAGCTGAAGCCTGCATGGTGGAGTGCTTATACTATGGTAACACATTGAAGATGCTATGGTCATAGACCAAAACACGGGCCATTTCCAGGCATTCTAATTTGTGCCTTGCTAGGGGACTTCATTAACTCTGGAAGAGAGATGAGTGAAGACATCATCATGTGATGTTACTGTTTTTCTTTAAAATGAAAGACAAGCATTATATTTTAAAAATGATTCACATAGAAATCATTTTGAAGTTCTATCTATGTATGGAGTAAAACTAGTTCCAGAAAAGAGTGGTGTCAAGAAAATTTAGACAGAGAAAATAATCCAGGAGATTATGATGATCAAGAATGAGAAGACAGTGAGAAAAGATACTTAAGTCAAATGAGATAGTGAGAAGAAAATTAGGAAGTCTCCTCAAAAAAAAAAAGACTCATTTCTTTCAGTGAAGTCTGAAGCAAGATCAAGGGTGAGAGTTATTTGGGGCAGGTTGGGGAGATATTAAAAAATTTTGGGAGGAGCCAAGGTGGCGGAGTAGAAAGATTCACATATGCTAGCTCCAAGCCCACAGCCCATAATTACCTGTAAAGAGGAACTCCCAACAAATTCTGGAACAGTGGAAGCCACACAACAACGGAGTGGAGGAGATTTCTGTTCCAGATAGCCCTGAAAACCGACACCAAAGGACCTTCACACACTGGACCAGGAGCAGAGTCCAGCCCTGCCACGTGGCCCCAAGAGGAGCTGATCAGAGCAGGATTCAGGGACAGAATCTCCAGCGGCCATGAAGGCCCCTCAACCCACAGGTGCTACAGGTCAGTGAGAGAGACTTCCGGGCTGGCCGAGACGGGAGCAGGGTGTCTCCATAACTCAGGCCCCCTCGGGAGGCAGAGGCAACTGTGACCAAGGGCTCTCAGAGCAAGGCCCATTCCTGAAGGTATCCACATAAACCCCCTGAGGGAACTGAGCCATGTGGGGAAGGCCTGCCCCAATATGAGAACCTGAATTTAATCTTACCCTGAATAGCAGCCATGCCTGCCACTGAAAACCCTGAGGCTGGGAAGCAGCATTTGAATCTCAGACTCCAAGCGCAAGCTAGGCAGATCTAGAGGTGAGGGGGGGGGTGGAGAGGAATCTCAGAAGTCAAGAAAATGGCTGGAAAAATGTCGAGAAAAGTGAAAAATAAGACCATAAAAAAGGTTTGCAAAACACTACTGTGGTGAATCAGAGATCTAACAGAGTCTGTCATGATAAGAAAAAGCATTACCTTAAGGCAGTGAGTATGAAGGTAAGGCTACGCTTGTCCAGTCATTTTTTTTTTCAGTTATATATGACTTTCCGTGACTCCATATGTAGTTTTCTTAACAAAGATACTAAAGTGATTTGACATATCCTTCTCCAGCTCATTTTTAAATAAATAAATTAATTTTTCTCAGTTTTCTGCAATCGTTTCCATGTCTAAAAATTTCTCTCCCTCCTTACCTCTTCCCTCCCCAACATAGCATGCAATCTTATGTGGGTTCTACACATCCATTCGTATTAAACACTTTTTCATATTAGTCATATCGCATTAAATACTTAAAAAGATTGGGAGAAACCATGAAAGAAATCAAAACAAAAGAAAATTTGGGAAATGAGAAAATGTAAAGAAATTGCCAACACCCAGCCTCTTGGACGGCATTCACTAATCACGACTCAGGTAAACTGAGAGGAGATTGGTAAGGCATGAACAAGATGGCGCTGCGAGGAAGGGTTCCTCCCTGTTTTGCTCAAGGCTATTTTATGGACCCTGGGATAACAAAGAAGGCCCAAGATGTTTTGTTAATTAGGGGCTACGTGGCAATCCTGGTCAGAGGTATAGGGATTTCTTTATTAGGGCAAATTATTCGCTGATAGGTTCACTAAGGGCTCTGGTGGAAGGAAAGAAATAAAAACACTGCTTGCTGTTACAATAAACGGAGTTGCTCACTATCTTGTCTCTCACCTCATTCATTACTTACACCTCATGCCACCAAGGCCAATAGGCACTACTGATCAGATAAGGCCTGTTGGTCTGAGAGCTCAGGCCCAGTCACCCTAACAAGAAAATTCTCTACTTCATTCTGTCTTCCAATTGCATAGTTCTTTCCTGTATGTGGATGGCACTTTTGCCTCAGGAGTCCTTTGGGAATGTTTTGGTCCTTGCATTCCTCTGCATGGCTAAGTCTATCAGAACAGTCCTTTCGGGGGCGGAGCAAAGATGGCACAGTGAGAGCAATGACTCACCTAAGCTCTTGGACAAACTTCTTAAGATACCTCTGAAAGGAGAATCTGACCAAATTTTGGAGGTGCAGAATACAGTGGGAGACAGACTGTGAGAGATTCAAAGCCCGGTTAGACTGGAAGGTACACAGGAATGATGTATTCCGCGGGGGTGAGCCCCCAGCACACAGCGTAGCCGGCCAACGCAGCAGAGCTGAAGGGACCCAAGAAACCTGAGAGTGGCCGCCAAAAATGGCAGAGCAGCAAAGAGGGCGGGGGACAAGCTGAACCAAGCCAGTGAGAGCCACTGAGTGCCAGAAGTCAGCGCAGCAGCTCCTGAGACCTTCAGCCTGAAGATTAAACATCAGTAAGTCACCTACTTGAAATTCCTGGAGCCAGGATGGCAGAGTGATCAGCAAATGCTTTCTCCTCCCTACTTGATGACTATGAAAGAACCATAAAGTATTTCACCAGAAAAATCCTGAATTGACAAAAACAGCAAACGGGGGCCAATAGTCTCATAACACCTGAGGATAGGAAAATAGATAAGGGGGATCCTTCCTACTGTGGCTGAGGCACACCTGAAGGACAGAGGACCCAGAGTGGAGCAAACGTGCACTAAGACCCAGGCCAGCCTCAGTACAAGGAGAGGAGGCCCAGGAGGGATGGGAACACGCATTAGCGTCTAGGCTTGCCTCAGTACTACAGGGGAATCAGAAAGACAATAGGGAAGCTGGGATCACCAGCTCCTGAGCTTGTCTTTGCCTCTGTTCAGCTGAGGAGATCTCCTGTGACCAGACCACCCCTCCCCTACACTTAACAAGCTAAACCCAGGGTTGATCAGGAAAACAAAAAACAAAAACCTGCTTTCAGATTTTTCACACATCAGCTCAACACAAAGTTCTGCAGCTTCTGACTGAAAGAACCAGATGCCACAACACTCAATCAACATCATGAACAATAAAAAGCAGACGAAGGGTGAAAAAACCATAGAATCTTTCTATGGGGATAAGGACCAAAATACAAACACCAAAGAGGTCAGAGCTGAGACTGCACTTCCATCTGAAACTTCAGAAGGGACTATGAACTGCTCGAAAGCACAAGCAGCTCTCCTGGAACAGCTGAAGAAGGAAATAGAAGAAAAACCGGCCAATGATTTTAAAATTATAAAAAAGAGAATTCACTGATGCGAATATTTCTTTTTGTTTAATTTATTAATAAATTTATCTATTTAACATTTTACATTCATTTTCACAAAATTTTGAGTTCCAAATTTTCTCCCCATTTGTCCATGCCCCCACCCCAATATACCGAGCAATCTAATTTCCCCTATCACCAATCTGCCCTCACTTCTGTCATCCCTCCCTTCACTATTCCCTATCTTCCCTTTTGTCCTGTAGGGCCAGACAACTTTCTATTCCCCATTACTGTATTTTTCTTATTTCCTAGTATTAAGAACAATACTCAATAGTTGTTCTTAAAACTTTGAGTACCAACTTCTCCTCATCCCTCCCTCCCCACCCATTCCCTTTGGAAAGGCAAGCAGTTCAACATAGGCCATATCTGTTTTGCAAAAGACTCCCATAGTAATAGTGTTGTGTAAGACTAACTATATTTGTCTCCATCCTATCCTGTCCATCATTGCTTCTATTCTCTCTTTTGATCCTGTCCATCACCAAGAGTGATGACTTCAAATTGCTCCCCCCTCTCATTGTACTCCCTTCCATCATGCCCCCATCCTGTTTATCCCATTCTCCCCCACTTTCCTACACTGTAAGGTAGGTTTTCATACCAAAATGAGTGTGCATTTTATTCCTTCCTTAAGTCGAATGTGATGAGAGTAAACTTCTTGTTTTTCTCTCAACTCCCCTCTTTTCCCCTCCACTAAAAAGTCTCCTGCCTGCCGCTTCTATGAGAGATAATTTGTCCCATTCTGTTTCTCCTTTTCTCCTCCCAATACATTTCTTTCACCGTTTACCTTCAATTTTTTGAGATATGATCCCAACCTATTCAATTCATTCTGTGCTCTCTGTCTCTCTGTGTGTGCATATGAGCATATGTGTGTGTATGTGTCTGTGTGTGTATGTGTAATCCCACCAACTGCCAAGATACCGAAAAGTTTCAAGAGTTACAGATATTGTCTTTCCATGTAGGAATGTAAACAGTCCAACTTTAGTAAGTCCCTTATGACTGCTCTTTTCTGCTTACTTTTTCATGTTCTTCTCATTCTTGCGTTTGAAAGTCAAATTTTCTTTTCAGCTCTGGTCTTTCCATCAAGAATGCTTGAAAGTCCTCTATTTCATTGAAAGACATGTTTTTCCCCGGAAGTATTATACTCAGTTTTGCTGGGTAGGTTTTTATTGGTTTTAATCCTGGTTACTTTGACTTCTGGAATATCCTATTCCACGCCCTTCAATCTCTTAATGTAGAAGATGCTAGATCTTGTGTTATCCTGATTGTATTTCCACAATACTGGAATTGTTTCTTTCTAGCTCCTTGCAATATTTTCTCCTTGACCTGGGATTCTGGGATTTGGTCACAATATTCGTAGGAGTTTCTCATTTTGGGTCTCTTTCAGGCGGTGATCGGTGGATTCCTTGAATACTTATTTTGCCCTCTGCTTCTAGGATATCAGGGCACTTTTCCTTGATAATTTCATGAAAGATGATGTGTAGGCTCTTTTTCAGATCATGGCTTTCAGGTAGTCCCATAATTTTAAAATTGTCTCTCCTGGATCTATTTTTCAGGTCAGTTGTTTTTCCCATGAGCTATTTAACATTATATTCCATTTTTTTCATTCTTTTGGTTTTGTTTTGTGATTTCTTGGTTTCTCATGAAGTCACCAGCCTCCCTCTGTTCTATTCTAATTTTGAGAGAACTATTTTTTTCAGTGAGCTTTTGTACCTCCCTTTCCATTTGGCTAATTCTGCTTTTTAAAGCTTTCTTCTCCTCATTGTCTTTTTGAAACTCATTTGTCAATTGGGTTAGCCTATTTTTCAAGATGTTATTTTCTTCAGCATGTTTTTGGGTCTCCTTTAGCAAGGTATTCACCCATTTTTCATGATTTTCTTGCATCTCTCTCATTTCCCTTCCCAGTTTTTCCTCTACCTGTCTTACTTGATTTTCAAAATCCTTTTTCAGCTCTTCCATGGCCTGAGTGCATTGGATATCCATTTTGGATGTTTTGGATACAGAAGCTTTGACGTCTATGTCTTTCCCTGATGGTAAACATTGTTCTAATTTATCAGAAAGGAAAAGAGGAAACACCTGTCACAATGAAAGTAAGCTTCTATGTTCTTACTTTTTTTTCCCATTTTCTAGGCATTTTCCCAGCCAGTTACTTGACTTCTGAGATTCCTCACCACACCCTCCAGATCCTTGGGGTCTGACATTCAATTCAAATACTGCCTCCCAACCTTAAGGCTTTCAGTGGGGACGGAGGCTGCTATTCAATGTGAGCCTAAGTTCTGGTGCTCAGGTCGGGGCAGGGCTGCCTCCCAGGCTCAGTTCCCTCAGGGGGTTTACGTGGAGACCTTCAACAATAGACCTGAGGTCCTGCCTGCTCTGGGAGCCCCTGTTAGCTGCTGTCTCCCGAGGGGGCCTGAGTTATAGAAATACCCTACTTCCCTCTCGGCCAGCCAAACTGGCCCTCTCACTTGCCTTTGTGCCCTTGGGCAGAGTGGACCACGGGGCCGCTAGAGATACCATCCCAAAGGCTGCCCAAATACGCTCTTCCTGTACCCACACGTCCAGCATAGGGCTGGGTTCTGCTCCCATCTGGTGCATAATGGACCCCCAGTGTTGGTTTTTCTTGTCGCAGTGAAAGAAATCTCCTCCACTCCGTTGTTCCTCACCTTCCTCTGCTCCAGAACTTGTCGGAGTTCCTCCTTATAGGTATTTTATAGGCTGTGGGTTCGGGAGATAGTGTATGTGTGTCTTTCTACTCTGCCATCTTGGCTCCTCCTTCCGAGAACATTTCTTTGAAAAGGAAAATTGAACAAATGGAAAAGGAAATTCAAAAATTCATTGGAGAAAATAACTCCCAAAAAGGAACAGTTGATCAAATGGAAAAGGGAACCCAAAATCTAATTGGGAAAATTGGTCAAATGGAAAAAGAAGTACAAAAATTATCTAGAGAAAATAGGTCCTTAAAAGGAAAAAATTGAACAGATAGAAAAGGAGATGCAAAAGTTAACTGAATAAAACAATTTGATTAACATTAGAATTGGACAAATAGAAACCAATGACACAATGAGACACCAAGAATCAGTCAAACAAAACCTAAAGAATGAAAAATAGAAGAAAATTTGAAATACCTAACTGGAAAAACAACTGACCTGGAAAATAGATCCAGGAGAGAAAATTTAAGAATTATTAGCCTGCCAGAAATCCGTGATGAAGAACAGAGTCTGCACAATATCTCCCAAGAAATCATCAAGTAAAACTCCCCAGAAATTCTAGATTCACAGGGCAAAGTATTCATCGAAAGAATCTACCGTTCTCCTCCTGAAAGGGATCCTAATCTCCAAATCTCAAGAAATATAGTTGCCAAATTTCAGAAATATCAACTGAAGGAGAAAATACTAAAAACAGCCAGAAAGAAACAATTCAAATAGCGAGGAGCTGTAGTCAAGATCACATAGGACCTTGCAGCTTCTACATTAAAAGAATATTACATAAGGCAAAGAGTTGGGACTACAACCAAGGATCAACTACCCAGCAAAGGTTAGCATAAAATTTCAAGCAAGAAGAAAGTCATTCAATGAAGAAAGGGATTTCTCTAGCTTCCTGACCAAAACACCAGAACCCAATAGACAATTTGATCTTCAACTGCAGGTCTCAAGAGAATCATAAAAAGTAAACAGGGGGGAAAACAAAAAACAAAAGCAAATACTTATGACTCAATTAGAGTAAACAGTTTACCTCCCTATAAGGGAAGAGGATACCTGTTAATCTTGAGAATTATGCAGCTATTGTGAAATATAAAAGGGATATACATAGAGGGAACAAGTATAAAGTAAATGCTGACATGTTAAAAATATGATTTAAGTATGAGAAGAGATTGTAATAGGAGGTGTGAAAAGGAGGATGCAGAAAATGGCAAATTACATCACAGGAAGAAATACAAAATTTTAGTAGAGGGCAAAAGGGGAGGGAGATGGGAATTGTTTGAGAGGTACTCTCATCTGATTTGTTTAAAGGAGGGAACGATAAATACACGGAGATAATCCTATCTAGCTCTATAGGCAGTAGGAGAGGAATGGGGAAGAAAGGGGAAGGAGGCTAAAAGGGAGGGAAGAAGTAATAAGAGTAAAGGGCAGTAAAAGGGAGGGGGAATGAAAGAAGGGAAAGGCTGCAGGAGGAGGTGGTAAAAAGTGAAGGGAAACGGGTGAGCTAAAACCACAAATGGTTGGAAAGAGGATGGAGGGAAATGCACAGATTGTAATCGCAATGATGAATGTGAATTGAATGAATTCTCCCATAAAACGGAGAAGGATAGCAGAATGGATTAAAAGTCATAATCCAACAATATGCTGCTTACAAGAAACACATTTGAAACGGGGGGATACACATAGGATAAAAGTCAAAGGATGGAGTAAAATATATTGTGCTTCAGCTGATGTAAGAAAGACACGAGTAGCAATCCTAATCTCAGACAAAGCAAAAGCAGAAATAGATCTAATCAAAAGGGATAAGGATGGAAACTATATCCTGCTAAAAGGCACCATAGACAACGAAGCAATATCATTACTAAACATGTATGCTCCAAGTGGTATAGCATCCAGATTCTTAGAGGAGAGGCTGGGGAAGTTGCAGGAAGAAATTGACAGCAAAACTATTCTAGTGGGGGTGCTCAACCTCCCCCTTTCTGAACTCGATAAATCCAACCTCAAAATAAACAAGAAAGAGGTTTAGGAGGTAAATAAAACTCTGGATAAGGAAAATATGATACATCTTTGGAGAAAATTGACTGGGAATAGAAAGGAATATACCTTTTCCTCAGCGGTACTTGGAGCATTTACAAAAATTGACCACATTCTAGGACACAAAAACTTCATAATCCAGTGAAGAAAGGCAGAAATAGTCAATGAATCCTCTCAGATCATAATGCAATAAAAATTATATGTAATAAAAGGCCATGGAAAGATAAGCAAGATGAATTGGAAACTACATAATCTTATTCTAAAGCAGGAGTGGGTTAAAAAAAGAAATCATAGAAACAATCAACACCTTCATTCAAGACAATGACAATCATGAGACAACATATCAAATCTTATGGGACACTGCAAAAACAGTTCGTAGGGGAAGTTTTATATCTTTGAATGCCTACATAAATAAATAGAGAAAGAGACTTGGGCATGCAGCTGAAAAAGCTAGAAAAAAGAACAAATTGAAAATAACCAAGAAAATACCAAATTAGAGTACTGAAAACCAAAGGAGTGATTAACAAAATTGAAATTAAGAAAACTATTGAATTAATAAATAAAACCAACAGTTTCTTTTATGAAAAACTTATAACGTTTATGAACCTTTGGTCAATTTGATTAAAAAAAGAAAGGAGAAAATCAAAATACTGATATTATAAATGAAAGGGTTGAACTCACCTCCACTGAGGAGGAAATTAAAACAACAATTAGAAATTACTTTGCCCAACTTTACGCCCACAACTTCGAAAATCTAAACAAGATGGGTGAGTATTTTAAAAAAAATATGAATTGCCCAGATTGACAGAAGAGGAAGTTAAATACTTAACCGTATCTCCGCAAAAATATTGAACAAACCATCAATGAACCCCGTAGGAAAAAATCTCCAGGGCCAGATGGATTCAAAAGTGAATTCTATCAAACATTCAAAGAACAGTTAATTCCAATACTATATAGACAAATTTTGAAAATTGAGGAAGAAGGAGTCCTCCCAAATTTTTTCTATGATAGAAATAAGGTTTTGATACCCAAACCAGGAAGATACAGAACAGAGAAAGAAAATTATAGACCAACTTCCGCATTTAATATAGATACAAAAATTTTAAAGAAGATTTTAGCGAAACTAATACAACATCTTATCACAAGAATAATACACTATGATCAGGTGGGATTCATGGCAGGAATGCAAGGCTGGTTCAATATTAGGAAAACTATTAGCATTATTGATCATATCAACAATAAAACTAACAAAAACCACATGATTATCTCAATAGAGAGAGAAAAAGCTTTGGACAAAATACAACACTGATTCCTACTAAAAACACTGGAGAATATAGGAAGAAAGGGAACTTTCCATAAAATAATAAGCAGTATCTACATAAAACTTTCAGGAAGCATTATATGCAACGGGGATGAGTTAGATGCATTTCCAATAAGTTCAGGGGTAAAACAGGGATGTCCATTTTCACCATTATTATTTATTATGGTCCTAGAAATATTAGCTGTAGCAATTAGACAAGATAAAGAAATTAAAGAGATAAGAATAGCAAAACAAGAAAATAAGTTATCACTCTTTGCAGATGATATGATGATATGCTTAGAGAATTGCAGAGACTCAAGTAAAAAACTACTTGAAATAATAAACAACTTTGGCAAAGTTGCAGGTTACAAAATAAACCGGCACGAATCTTCTCCATTCCTATACATTAGCAACAAAGTCCAACAGCAAGAGATAGAAAGAGAAATCTCATCTAAAACTCGGGGAGACACTGTAAAATACTTAGGAGTTTACCTGCCAAAACAAATCCTGGGAGTATATGAACACAATTAAAAGATACTTTTTGCAAGTAAGTGGAAAAACATCAGTTGTTCATGGGTAGGCTGAGCCAATATTATAAAAATGACAATTCTACCTGAATTAATTTATGCATTTAGTGCCATACCAATTAAACTGTCATTTAATTTTTTCTAGAGTTTGACAAAACAATATCAAAATTCATCTGGAAGAGCAAAATGTCCAGAATATCAAAGGGAATAATGAAAAACAAAGCTAGGGAAGATTCCCCTACACTACTGGGTCTCAAATTGAATTATAAAACATAATTTATCAAAACCTTGGTACTGGGTAAGCAACAGAAGGGTAGACAAGTGGAATATGCTAGGTACTCAAGACGCAGTAGGCAAGGAAGATAGCAACCTCCTGTTTGATAAACCCGAGGATTCCAGCTTCTGGGATAAGAACTTACTGGTCGTCAAAAGTTGCCGGGAAAACTGGATAACAGTGTGGCAGAAACTAGGCATAGACCAATGCCTGACACTGTACACAAGAATAAAATCCAAGTGGGTAAACTATCTAGGTATAAAGTTTGTTACCATGGACAAACTTGAGGAGCAAGGAATAGTGTATTCATCAGATTTACGAAGAAGGAAAGAATTTTTGACTAAAGAAGTGAGAGATAGCATTATGAAGGGCAAGGTGGATAATTTTGATTACATTAAATTGAAATGTTTTTGTGCAACAAGAGCAATGCAACTAAAATTCAAAGGGATGTATTAAATTGTGAAAGAAGTTTTATAGCTAATCTACATGATAAAAGTGTCATTTCTAAAATATATAGAGAACTGACTCAAATATAAAGCAATACAAGTCATTCCCCAATTGATAAATGGTCAAAGGATATGAACAAGACATTTTCAGACCGAGAAATTAAAGAATTCTATAATCACATGAGAAAATGCTCTAAATCACTTTTGATTAGAGAAATTATAATCAAAACAAGTCTGAGCTACCACATCACACCTACTGGATTGGCAAACATGACAGAACAGGAAAACGGTAAATGTTGGAGAAGATATGGGAGAGTTGGAACATTAATTCATTGTTGGTGTACCTGTGAACTCATCCAACCATTCTGCAGAGCGGTTTGGAACTATGCTTAAAGTTCTAAAATATATGCATACCCTTTGACCCAGCAATATCTCTTATAGGACTGTATCCCCAAGAGATCATAAAAATGCTAAAGTGTCCCAAATGCACAAAAATATTTACAGTAGCGGTCTTTGTAGTGGCCAAAAACATGGAAATCAAGGGAATGCCCATCAACTGGGGAATGGCTGAATGAATCATGGTATATGAATGTAATGGAGTACTATTTTGCCGTAGGAATTGGTGAACAAGAAGACTACAGAGAGGCCTGGAAAGACTTATATGATCTGATGTTGAGAGAAAGGAGCATAATCACGAGAACCCTGTGAACAGCAAAGACCACAGTGCGTAAGAGTTTTTTCTGGTAAACTTCGGTATTATAGCAATGCAAGAACATAAAAAAATCCCAGTATTTTTCTTTTCATTTTTATTTCAATATTAATTTATTTATTTAACTTTTTACATTCATTCTCACAAAATTTTGGGTTCCAAAATTTCTCCCCATTTGTCCCCTCCGCGAACCTCAGTACACTGAGTATTCTTGTTTCCCCTGTCACCAATCTGCCCTCTCTTCTATCACCCCTCCATTTTCTTGTCCTTATCATCTCTTTTGTCCTGTAGGGCCAGATAACTTTCTATTCCCCATTACCTGTATTCCTTATTTCGAGTAGCAAGAACGATACTCGACAGTTGTTCCTAAACTTTGAGATCCAACTTCTCCCCATCTCTCCCTCCCCAACCATTCCCTTTGGGAAGGCAGGGCAATTCAATATAGGCCATATCTGTGTAGTTTTGCAAATGACTTCCGTAATAGTCGTGTTGTGTAATACTAACTTTAGTTCCCTCCATCAATCCTGCCCCCCAGTTTTCTATTCTCTGTTTTGATCCTGTCTCTCCCTGAGTGTTGACTTCAAATTGCTCCCTCCTCCCATTGTTTTCCTTTACATCATCCCCCCCACCCTGCTTATCTCCTTCTCCCCCACTTTCTTGTACTGTAAGATAGGTTTTCATACCAAAATAAGTATGCATTTTATTCCTTCCATTAGTCGAATTTGATGAGAATAAACTTCATGTTTTTTTTTTCTCTCAGCTCTCCTCCTTTCCTCTCCACTAAAAAGTCTCCTGCTTGCCTCTTATATGAGAGATAATTTGCCCCATTCCATTTCACCCTTTCTCCTCCCACTACATTTCTCTCTCACCGTTTACCTTTATTTCTTTTAAGATATGATCCCATCCTATGCACTTCATTCTGTGCTCTCTGTCTCTGTGTGTGTGCATGTGTGTATGTGTGTGTATGCACGCATGTACGTGTGGGTAGGTGTGTGTGTATGTGTGTGTGTAATCCCACCAACTACCCAGATACTGGAAAGTTTCAAGAGTTACAAATATTGTCTTTCAATGTAGGAATGTAAAGAGTTCAACTTTGGTAAGTTCCTTACGACTTCTCTTTGCTGTCTACTTTTTCATACTTCTAATTCTTGTGTTTGAAAGTCAAATTTTCTTTTCAGCTCTGGTCCTTTCATCAAGAATGCTTGAAAGTCCTCAATTTCGGGGGTGGAGCCAAGATGGTGGAGTAGAAAGACTCACCTATTCTAGCTCTGATCCCACAGCCCATGGATTTCCTCTAAAAAGAACTCCCAACAAATTCTGGAACAGTGGAGGCCGCACAGCAACACAGTGAGATTTCTGTTCCAGAGAGCCCTGAAAAACCGACCCTGGTGGTCCATCGCGCCCTGGACAGGAGAGGAGCCCTCTCCTGCCCCGGCCGCGGAGCCCTGCCCCGGCCACGCAGCTCTACCACTGGCCGCGTGTCACTCAGAGGAGCAAGCAGATCCGAGCAGGCTACAGGGGCGGAATTTCTAGCGGCTACGAAGGTCCTTCCACCCACAGACTCACAGGTCGGTGAGAGAGACGGGCTGAGAGGGGAGCAGGGTGTCTCCGGGACTCAGGTCTCCTTGGGAGGCAGCGGCAGCGGCAGCGGCAGAGGCAGTGGTGGCAAGAGGCTGCCAGAGTAGGGAGGAGCTCTGCAGCAGCTCCATTACAAAAGGTCTCTGCATAAAACTCCTGAGGGAACCGAGCCTGGGAGGCAGCCCTGTCCCCACCTGAGAACCTGATTTAATCTTAGCCTGAATAGCAGCCAGGCCTGCCATCAAAAGCCACGAGGCTGGGAAGCAGCATTTGAACTTCAGACCCCAAGCAGTAGCTGGAAAGACCTACGCGGGGGTGGAGAGGACTCTCAGAATTCAAGTAACTGGCTGGGAAAATGCCCAGAAAAGGGAAAAACACTAAGACCATAGAAGGTTATTTTTTTTGAAAAAATGATTCCAATCTTCCTCTCTGACGAAGAAAACCAATGCTTACCATCAGGTAAAGACATAGGAATCAAGGCCTCTGTATCCCAAACATCTGAAATAGGTATCCCATAGGCTCAGGCCATGGAGGAGCTCAAAAAGGATTTTGAAAATCAAATTAGACAGGTGAAGGAAAAACTGGGAAAAGAAATGAGAGAGATGCAAGAAAAGCACGAAAAACAGGTCAATACCTTAATAAAGGAGACCCCCAAAAATGCTGAAGAAATAACAACTTGAAAAATAGGCAAACTCAATTGGCAAAAGAGGTTCAAAAAGCCAATGAGGAGAAGAATTCTTTCAAAAGCAGAATTAGCCAAGTGGAAAAAGTGGTTCAAAAGCTCACTGACGAAAATTGTTCTCTCAAAATGAGAATGGAACAGATGGAGGCTAATGACTTTCTGAGAAGCCAAGAAATCACAAAACAAAACCAAAAGAATGAAAAAATGGAAGATAATGTGAAATATCTCATTAGAAAAACAACTGACCTGGAAAATAGATCAGGAGAGAAAATTTAAAAATTAGGGGACTACCTGAAAGCCATGATCAAAAATAGAGCCTAGATGTCATCTCTCATGAAATTATCAAGGAAAACTGCCCTGATATTCTAGAACCAGAGGGCAAAATATGTATTCAAGGAATCCACCGATCTCAGCCTGAAAGAGATCCAAAAAGAGAAACTCCTAGGAACATTGTGGCCAAATTCCAGAGTTCCCAGGTCAAGGAGAAAATATTGCAAGCAGCTAGAAAGAAACAATTCCAGTATTGTGGAAATACAGTCAGGATAACACAAGATGTAGCATCTTCTAAATTAAGGGATCGAAGAGCGTGGAATAAGATATTTCAGAATTCAAAGGAATTAGGTCTAAAACCAAGAATCATCTGCCCAGCAAAACTGAGTAAAATACTTCAGGGGAAAATATGATCTTTCAATGAAATTGAGGACTTTCAATCATTCTTGATGAAAAGACCAGAGCTGAAAATAAAATTTTACTTTGAAACACAAGAATGAGAAGCATGAAACCAAAAGCTGAACTGTTTACATTCCTATATGGAAAGACAATATTTGTAACTCTTGAAATTTTTCAGTATCTGGGTACTTGGTGGTATTACACACACACACATACGCACCCACATGTACAGGCATGCACACACACACATACGCACATGCACGCACACACAAAGACAGCGAGCACAGAGTGAATTGATTAGGATGGGATCATATCTTAAAGGAGATCAAGGTAAACGGTGAGAAAGAAACGTAGTGGGAGGAGAGAGGGTGAAATGGAATCGGATAATTTATCTCTCATAGAAGAGGCAGGCAGGAGTCTTCTTAATGCAGGGAAAAAGAGGAGAGCTGAGAAAAAAAACATGAAGTTTACTCTCATCACACTCGACTAAAGGAAGGAATAAAATGCACTCTCATTATGGTATGAAAACCTATCTTACAATACAGCAAAGTGGGGGAGAAGCAGATAAGCAGGGTGGAGGGGATGACGGAAGGGAGGGTAATGGGAGGAGGGAGAAATTTGAAGTCACCACTCGGAGAGGGACAGGATCAAAAGAGAGAATAGAAAAAATGGTGGGCAGGATAGGATGGAGGGAAATATAGTCAGTCTTACACAACATGACTATTATGGAAGTCATTTGCAAAACTGCACAGATATGGCCTATATTGACTTGCCTGCCCTCCCAAAGGGAAAGGGTGGGGAGGGAGGGATGGGGAGAAGTTGGAATTCAAAGTTTTAGGACCAACTGTTGAGTATTGTTCTTGCTACTAGGAAATAAGCAATACAGGTAATGGGGAATAGAAAGGTATCTCTCCCTACCGGACAAAAGAGAAGATGGGGTAATGGAAGGGATGGATGAAAGAAGAGAGGGCAGATTGGTCATATGGGTAATTAGAATGTTCAGTGTATTAGGGAGGGTGGAGGGGACAAATGGGGAGAAAGTTTTGTAACCCAAAATCTTTTGAAAATGAATGTAAAAAGTTAAATAAATAAATGTATTAAAAAGTCCTCAATTTCATTGAAAGACCATATTTTCCCCTGACGTATTATACTCAGTTTTGCTGCGTAAGTGATTATTTGTTTCAGTCCTAGTTCCTTTGACTTCTGGAATATCTTATTCCACGGCCTTCAATCCCTTAACATAGAAGCTGCTAGATCTTGTGTTATCCTGATTGTACTTCCACAATACTGGAATTTTTTCTTTCTAGCTGGTTGCAATATTTTCTCCTTGACCTGAGAAGTCTGGAACTTGGCCACAACGTTCCTAGGAGTTTCTGTGTTTGGATCTCTTTCAGGTGGTGATTCGTGGATTCCTTGAATACTTATTTTGCCCTCTGGTTCTAAAATATCAGTGTCGTTTTCCTTGATAATTTCATGAAACATGATGTCTAGGCTCTTGTTTTCATCATGGTTTTCAGGTAGTCTTATAATTTTTAAATTTTCTCTCCTGGATCTATTTTCCAGGTGACTTGTTTTTCCAATGAGATATTTCACATTATCTTCCTTATTGTCATTCTTTTGGTTTTCTTTTGTGATTTCTTTGTTTCTCAGAAAGTCATGAGTCTCTATCTGTTCCTATCTAATTTTGAGAGAACTATTTTCTTCAGTGAGCTTTTGAACCTCTTTTTCCACTTGGCTAATTTTGCTTTTGAAAGCGTTCTTTTCCTCATTGGCTTTTTGAACCTCTTTTCCCCATTGAGTTCGCCTACTTTTATATTTTTATATATTTTTATTTCTTTTTTTCTTTTTTATTATTAAATACATTTCATGATGGCATGTTTGCTCAGGTTCTGGATAACAGACCAAGCTTTCTTGCCTTTTCTGTCACGAACGGAGGGAAACAGGATGGTGTGCTTGTTCCCATGATTTTAGTATGATATTTTTAGCCATGTTGACAAATGCTTTCATGAGAGTGAACACGGCTTTCTCATCAGCTACTTTGCTGATGGTAAGTTCTTCAATCTGAAAAGGTTACAAGCCAAGATCAAAGTGGAGGCAGTGTTGGTCTTCCTGTTCATCATTTCTTACAGCACAGTAGATTTCCATTACATTCATGTACCAAAATTTTTCAGCCATTCTCCAATTGATGGGCATCCCTTTGATTTCCACGTTTTAGCCACCACAAAGAGTGCTGCTATAAATATTTTTGTTCATGTGGGACCCTTTCCCATTTTTATGATCTCTTGAGTATACAGTTCTAGAAGTGGTCTTATTGGGTCAAAGGGTAGGCACATTTTTATAGCCCTCAGGGCATAGTTCCAAATTGCTCTCCAGAGTGACTGGATCAGTTTACGGCTCCACATACAATTCTCCTACATCACCAATATTTATCATCATCCTGTTTTGTCATGTTAGCCAATCTGATAGGTGTGATATAGTATCTCAGAGCTGTTTTGATTTGCACTTTCTCTAATCAAAAATGATTTAGAGCAATTTTTCTTATGACTACAGATAGTTTTGATTTCTTCCTCTAAATACTACCTGTTCCTATCATTTGCCTATTTATCTATTGGGGAATGACTTGTATTTTTGCACATTTAAATCAGTTCTCTACGTATTTTTGAAATGAGACCTTTATTACAGACACTAGTTGCAAAAGTTCTTTCCCAGTTTTCTGCTTCCCTCCTGATCTTGGTTGCATTGGGTTGGTTTGTGCAAAAACTTTTTATTTTAACGTAATTAAAATTATACATTTTGCACTACAGAATATTTTGTATCTCTTGTTTAGTCAAAAATTCTTACCTTCTCCATAAATCTGATAAATACACTATAAATACACTCCTTTGTTTATAGTGTCAGTCTTTATACCTAGATCATGTACCAATTTAACTTTATTCTTGTGTACGGTATAAGGGATTGCTCTTTGCTTACTTTCCGGCTTACTTTTATCCTGTTTTCCCAGAAAATTTTGTCAAACACTGAGTTCCTGTCCCAGAAGCTTGGGTGCACGGATTTATCAAGTAGTAGATTGCTATACTCACTGACTACTGAGTACCTAAGCTATTCCACTGGTCTACCCTTCTGTTTCATAACCAGTACCGATTGATTTTGATAATTGCTGCTTTATAATACTATGTGAGATCTGGTACAGCTAGATCACCTTCGCTAGCATTTTTTTCTTAATTCCCTTGACAGTGTGGACCTTTTCTTCTTTCAGATCAAGTTTGATATTAGCTCTACAAAATAATCATCTGGTTGTTTGATTGGTATGACAATGAATAAGTAAATCATGTTAGGTAGGATTGTCATATTTATCACATTGGCTCAGCTCACACATGAGCAACTAATGTTTTTTCCACTTATTTAGATTTGGCTTTATTTGTGTCAAAAGTGTTTTGCAATTGTGTTCATATACTTCCCGGGTTTGTTTTGGCAGGTAGACTCCCAAATATTTTATGGTTTGTACCTTGACTGTAAATAGGATTTCTCTTCCTCTCTCTTGCTTTTGGGCTTTGCTAGTAATATGTAGAAATGCAGAAGACTTGTGTGTATTTGTTTCATAACCTGTGACTTTGCCAGATTTGTTTATTATTTCAAGTAGTTCTTTACTTAATTCTTTTGGATTCTCTAAATATTTTATCATATCATCTGCAAAGAATGATGTTAGTTGCTTCTTTGCCTATTCTATTTCCTTCAATTTCTTTTTCTTCTCTTATTGCTACAGCTAATATTTCTAGTACCATATTGAATAACAGTTGTGATAGCAGACATCCTTATTTCGCCACTCATCTTACTGGAAATGCATTTACATTATTCCCGTTGCATATAATGATTGCTGAAAGTTTTAGGTAGATACTGCTTATCATTTTATGGAAAGTTCCACTTATTCCTGTGTCCTCCAGTTTTCAATAGGAATGGGTGGTGTATTTTGTCGAAAGCTTTTTCTGAATATGAATTTTTTTTGGAAGAAGTAATTGACTTGTAGTGTGTTTCAATGAAAGAACACATAATTCAAAGAAAGAAATTTTGCAAAGTAGCACAGTAGTAAACTGCAAAAGAATGTTTTCCAAATAGAAATGAACACATGCTTCTTTCATATCAGGAAGATTTAGCTACATATCTGAGGAGTGAAAAGTATTCCAGAAGAAGAATAGAAAAGGGGAAAATTGAATGATACAGTAGCATAATATATTGAAAATAGTCCTAGACTGGGATCAAAATCCGAGATTTCTGTCACTTAAGATTTATGTCAAATTAGGTGAAATCCTTAATTATTATGGTCTGCGGTTTCTTCACATATCAATTGAAATGACTTCATTATGTGACCTCTAACCTCCCTTCTCATTTAAAAACTATAATGTCATTGATTTTTCTCCCTATTCAACAAAAACAACATGCATATGGTGGCTTCGTTATGGGGTTTATAAACACCAGGCATAGTTGGAAGTTGTAAATATTCATAGTGCTGTTATTATTTTGGTATTCTGGGCTGAACATAACAGATTCGTCAGTCTTTCTGTGTTTAACTGCCTACATATTGTCCTCATAATTTCAGGAATCAGGAACAAGTACAAGCCGATGACATCTCTTCTTCACATTGGTCCAAATCTTCTTTGAAGCAGAAGGTGATACTCATTTTTTTAAACACTTATTATAGTCCAGACATTGTGTTAAGCACTTTACAAGTATTATCTGAATTAATCCTTTTAATAATCCTGTGAGATACATGTTATTCTTTTCCTGCAGTTGAGGAAACTGACATAGATAGCAGTGAAGTGACATGCGTGTAACTTGGGGTGGGAAGTTAAGTATACTATTTGACAAGTGAAATTACACTGTTGCTCCATAACTTCTCCATAGCACGTTTTACTTCTGTATTCCTCAGGGTCTAGATCAACTGGTTGAGTGAAGGAGCTCCAATGGTGTAAGAGACAGACACCAACTTATCCAAAGGGAAGATAATTGGGGATCAAGTATATATGAAAATACAAGTAATGAAGAATATAATGATCACAATTCCGTGGGAGGTCCAGGTTGACAGGGTTTTACGCTTCCCTTGTGCAGTGTTGCTTCAAAGTGATTAAAGAATAAAAATATAAGAGGACATTAGAGTTCAAATATGATCACGCATATGGCTCCACTATTAGAAAAAAAACCAATAGATTTATCACATATGTGTCAGTGCAGGCCAATTTCAACAAAGGTTGCTGGCTATAGAAATAGTGATCAATCACATTGGGACTGCCGAAGGGTAAAGTCAAGGCAAGGAAGATTTGGGTGATAGAATGCAGAAAAGATCCCAAGAACAATATTACTAAAATCTCACACATCTTCAGGTTCATTATTACTGTGTAGTACAGAAGTTTACAGATGGCCACATAGAGGTCATAGGTCATGAGGATAAGGACCAAGACTTTCATGCACCCAAAAATTGCATTCCTAAAAGTTGCATCATGCACCATGCTGTTTAGAAAGGTTGTCTATAATCATTTTGGGAGCTATAGTACTAGAGAAACAGGAGTCTGCAAAGGACAAGTGGGTCATAAATAAAAACAAGAGGGCCCCAAATGCAAGCCTGGTCTTTATGGTCGAAATGATGAGGAAGTTTCCTAACTGTTGCAGTGTAGAAAACCAAGAAGACTGCAAATACTATCTGCTATTTCTCTGGGTCTTGTGTCAGTCCAAGCAGAATAAATTCAGTCATATTGTTTTTCATTTCTATATCTTCAATGAAAATGTGAAGGATACATGTGAGAACCAATCATTACCTAAATAGAAGAAAGGAGTTTAAGGAAAACAGACTGATTAATCCTGTGTATTACTGAATCATTTTCTGTTATCAAGAATTTAAATGTTACTAGTACCTTTAAAAATCATACATGGATTATTAAAAAGAAAATACAGTTCCAATTATCTATTGTGATCTATGTTCCACATCGTGAGACTGCTTTTGAAAGAACAATTTTCTTTTTCAGTAAAAGGACAAAGTATGAATTGCTAACTTATTGAAGTTAAAACTTGCTGAAAACTGACATTCTCCTTGCTTATTTCCTATTGTTCTGCTGTACTCAGTCTTATTTTATTATTTTAGTACAAAATTTCATAGATTTAATTGATAAGAAATTTTCCCTTCATCAGACTTATATCTATATTTCCATATCACTCTCTCTCTCTCTCTCTCTCTCTCTCTCTCTCTCTATATATATATATATATATATATATATATATATATATATATATCAAAACTGTTTATATTTTTGATCTCAAGTAAAAGTGAGCGAGTTCTGTTTCCATATTGCAGTTTTTGAAAAATTTCAAGACTCTATCATGTCCTCCTTAAATATTTTATTTTAATGAAAAGTTTTTCTAGTCATTTAAACCGCTGAAAATCATGTAATATGCAGTATATTCACCTTCCTCATTGTCATTCTATGGAGATTTTACTGCTTGTAAATATCTTTTCTATAATGTAGCACACTGAACTGGGCACAATACTCTAGATGTGGGCTGATAAGGTCACAGTACAGCGTGATTACTAAAATCTTCATTTTGAAAATATATCGCCTGTAGTTCAGCAAACATTTCAATATACGTATGTACATATATTAATATGTGTGTATGTATGTGTGTGTATGTATATATGTATGTATAGCAAATGTGATGGGCATATATATGTATATAACATTTGTTCACACATAAATTAACTTGTAATATATCATCATTGTCATCTGTTCTTATATAATGACCAAATGAAAAAGAAAATATGGTTAGTCACATGTAAATTATTCTTACTCAAATTTATTGATTAAGACTTCTTTTAAGAATCATCACGTTAGCCATAAAAAATACATTTTACATATTCTGTCCAAGTATTCAAGTCAATCTAATTAGTTACATTCCAAGAAGATACCCTAATTAATTTTTGAGAAAAGCATTGTCTATTTTATCCAAATGGCAAGATGATAATATTACCAGTTGATGTTCACAAGGAGTTTCCTATTTACTAAGAGGGGGAAGAATATCTAGATCTACAACTGAACAGGTCAATTTCTGTTTCGAATTCCTCATTTACAGGTGAGGAAACTGAGTAGAAAGGAATTTTCAATGATTTTCTCAAGCTTACAAGAGTAGTAAGTGAAAAAGCCAAGATTCACATTTGTCAACTTTGACTCTAAATTCAACCCTCTTTCCAATTCACAATAGTGTCTTCCAAGTAAAACACTGATAAATACGATGGAAAATGGTCAAAGGATGCGAATAAACAGTTTCCCAAAGACAAATATTTAGATTAAAAAATGTTCTAAATAATTATTCAATAGAGAAGAGCAAATTAAGTCAAATCTTGAGATATCATTTGACACCTACCATTAGTTTAAATGATTGAAGGGGAAAGTGAAAAATATTGGAGGGCGTGTGGAAAAATTGGAACATTACTTCATTGTTGGTGGAATTGTGAACTGACCCAACAATCTTGGAGAGCAATCTGAGATTATGCCCAAAGAACTAATAAGCTCTCTGCCTCTTTTGAACTAAAAATACCTCTAATACGTCTATTTCCAAACATGACTTAGGAAAAGAATAAAGATTTATTTTACGTACTAAGGGTAGAGGCAGACTTTGTTTTCCATTCCAAGTGTGAATAACTGTAATTGTTGGGAATCATTATTTTCTAATTTTCTTCTCCCTTCCTTTGCTCTTCCCTTTCTTACCCTTCCATCTTACTCTCTTTCTCCCTTCCTCCCTTCCTTGCTTGCTTCTTTCCTTCCTCCTTCCTTCCCTCTTTTTTCTCTCTCTATTTATATCTTTCTTTTCTTCTTTTTTCTTTCTTCCTTCCTTTCCTTCCCTTCCTTGATTATGTAAAATTTCAAACTACAAATGTCATAGTTATAGAAAACGAAGAATTACTGTTAGCAACAACTAGGGAAGGTTATGGAGAAAGGGACAAAGTTGTCGTGGCAATCATTAAAATACAGGCTGAGGGTTAATTGAAAGTGACCCATCCAGGAGATATGTGAAATATATAATTAATCTCTTGTATCACATGCATTGTAGAGCTCCTTAAGAGGTTTTCCAACGAAACAAAAATTTAGTCCAGAAGGACCTTGAATAATATCCAAGGATAAAATTAAGATTTCCAAGGACACACGTCTGTACAAACTTGAATCAGATATTCAAAGGATAGATGACTGAGGAAATATGCAAACTCCCATGTAACCAAAGCTTTGCATTGCAGGACTGCCACTACTCTCCGCAGACTAGTATCTAGTTACCAGAATTCAATCCCACGTCTTCTGTTACCGCGCATTGCAGCAGTGGCTCCCCGTACTTGCATCATCCTGATTTCATTTCTTTACCCTATGTTCCCATCAGGAGAAAAGTGGCCTATTTATATTGTTTTACTTGGGTCCTTGCTTCCTAATGCTTTGCCAAACGATGCAGATTACATTTCACTCAGGCCAACCTAGGATTTATTGCATTTGAACCATTTAATATTGTGTTGTGGGAGAATTACGCACACCAATCATAGCAAAATAACAAAAACAATAGTAACTCTAATGTCAACAACAGCAATAATTATAAAAATAATGAGAATGGAAAACAAGGAGCAAAAGAAGAAGGAGAAGGAGGAGGAGAATGAGTGAAGAGAGCGGTTGAGAATGGGATTATTGGTTGCAATGGCAACTTCTTTTTCTCCGCACAGTGTCCTTCTCTAAATCCTTTCCATCCTCTCTTCAGTTCCTTTTTCTGTATGTTGTACTTCAATTATCAGAATATGAAGCTTTTTGTAAAGAAAAATTTCTTAGATGTGATGTTTATTTAATTGTGATATTTCTCGATCTTCATTATAAAAATATTTGATCTAGGATTTTCTCTTTCTCCAAGGAAAATAAAATAAGTTAGTAATTCATTTTGTGTCTCTCTAGCTTATAAGTCTAGGTGCTATTACACACTTTGCTAGAAGAGAGAAAAACAGAGACAGAAAAACAGATTGAAAGAGGCAGAAAGATAAGAGTCTTTTTAAGGGTTTGTATCTATTTACAGAATCATGATTTTAATCACATGAAAAAGCTGAAACTAGAAGGGAAACAAATTATATGGAATTATAGTTATCAAAACATTGATAAAAAGTTTCCAAATGAAAAATAGACTCAGAAACGAGCTTCCACCCCCACACACAAGTTTTAGGGATCTACAAAGATGGGAGTCATAAAATATGTGAGTTCATATGCAAAATTCATGTTGTCCACTAAACTGAGAACAATCCCTTCGGATAATTCACAAGTTTATGCCCAGTACTTCCTTCTCCCTGATTTTGTATTGCTTAGGGGGCAAATTATTGGGGTCCTCTTGGTGGTTTATTTGAATTGTGCTGTTATAAATATCCTGCTTTCAGCAAAAGAAAATGTTCAAAAAATGAATTGTTTTCTAGACTCCTCAATGAAGACAGCTTAAGAGATTCCTACTTTTGACAGCAAAGTGATCGGGAACTTCTTGCTTTCCAGTTCCCAGAATTTTACAAGGACAAAGAAGCAACTTGGGATGAAGCATCTACTTATTCAGTGCTTCCAATCCTCCTTCATAAGTTCTGCTGTCTCCTAAAATATGCCAATATTGTTCTCTACACGTTCTTTTTTTATTAAATAAATTTATTTATTTAACATTTTACATTCAATTTCACAAAATTTTGGGTTCCAAATTTTCTCCCCATTTGGCCCGTCCCGCCTCCCGAGTACACTGAGCATTCCAATTACACATATCACCAATCTGCCCTCTCTTCTTTCATCCCTCCCTTCCCTTACCCCATTTTATCTTTTCTCCTGTAGGGCCAGATAACTTTCTATTCTCCATTACCTGTATTTCCTATTTGCTAGTATCAGGAAAAATACACAACAGTTGTTCCTAAAACTTTGAGTTCCAACTTCTCCCCATCCCTCCCTTCCCACCCATACCCTTGGGAAGGTAAGAAATTCAATATAGGCCATATCTGTGTAGTTTTGCAAATGACTTCCATAGTAGTCGTGTTGTGTAAGACTGACTACATTTCCCTCCATCCTATTCTGTCCCCCATTGCTTCTAATCTCTTTTGATCCTGCCCCTCCCCGAGTGTTGACTTTAAATTGCTCCCTCTTTCTATTGCCCTCCCTTCCATCATCCCCCCCTACCCTGCTTATCCCCATCTCCCCCACTTTCCTGTATTGTAAGATAGGTTTTCATACCAAAATGAGTGTGCATTCAATTCCTTACATGGTCAAATGTGATGAGAGGTTTCTCTCACCTGCCCTCTTTTCTCTTCCACTAAAAAGTCTCCTGCGTGTCTCTTCTTTTTTTTTTTTTTGATCCTAAAACTTTAAGTTCCAGTTTCTCCCCATCCCTCCCTCCCCACCCATTCCCTTTGGGAAGGCAGGCAATTCAATGTAGGCCATATCTGTGTAGTTTTGCAAATAACTTCCATAATAGTCGTGTTGTGTAAGACTAACTATATTTCCCTCCATC
>CM053773.1:252830316-252845505 GCA_028658325.1 Potorous gilbertii
GTAGTTGGTGGGATTACACACACACACACACACACACACACACACACACACACACACAGACAGAGAGCACAGAGTGAATTGATTAGGATGGGATCATATCTTAAAAGAAATCACGGTAAACGGTGAGAGAGAAATGTAGTGGGAGGAGAGAGGGTGAAATGGAATGGGGTAAATTATCTCTCATAGAAGAGTCAAGCAAGAGACTCTTTAGTGAAGAGAAAAAGAAGAGAGATGAGGAAAAAAAACATGAAGTTTACTCTCATCACATTCGACAAAAGGAAGGAATAAAATGCACACTCATTTTGGTATGAAAACCTATCTTACAGTATAGGAAAGTGGGGGAGAAGGAGATAAGCAGGGTGGGGGGAGTTGATGGAAGGGAGGGCAATGGGAGGTGGTACCAATTTGAAGTCAACACTCTTGAGGAGGGATAGGATCGAAAGAGAATAGAAGCAATGGGGGGCAGGATACGATGGAGGGAAATATAGTTAGTCTTACACAATGTGACTCTTATGGAAGTCATTTGTAAAACTACACAAATATGGCCTATATTGAATTGCCTGCCTTCTCAAAGGGAATGGATGGGAAGGGAGGGATGGGGTGAAGTTGGAACTCAAAGTTTTAGGAACAATTGCTGAGCGATGTTCTTGCTACTAGGAAATAAGAAATACAGGGAATGGGGAATAGAAAGTTATCTGGCCCTACAGGACAAAAGGGAAGATGGGAAAAAGGGAATGGAGGGATGATAGAAGGGAGGGAAGATTGGTGATAGGGGAAATTAGAAGGCTCGGTGTATTGGGGTGGAGGGAATGGACAAATGGGGAGAAAGTTTGGAACCCAAAATTTTGTGAAAATGAATGTAAAAAGGCAAATAAATAAATTTATAACAAAAACACAGTTAGTATGGAAAGAATTCATCCATCAACAATCTTTTCTTAATCACCTACTTTGAAGAGAACACAATTTTTTGCTTAAAAGGAGATACTAAGTTTTTGCAAGTCAAGGTCTTAAGACAAAATACCTTATAGTGTCCCAGGTACATAAGAAATCAAAATGGTTAGTCATTATACCTGAAAGTTCATGAAAATTGTAAAAGAGAGTTACCACAAAAACTTTATGTAGTCAGGAAAGAAAATCTTATAGTGAATCGCTTTTTTTCCCTCTATCAAGTATGAAAAGGCACACTTCAATGTAATTTGCCAGATGTAGCTTCTTGTTTAAGTGCTGAACGCTTTTACAAGGCGAATATTTTAGATGAGTCACTAAATTTGTGTGGATCAGGATTTTCTTTCTGTTAAACGAGTAATCTAGGCTATTTGGTCCCTAAGATCTCATTGTATAATAACATTCTGTAATCCTTGTGTTCTAAGAAAGAATATTATGGCTGTAACCAGAGGTTAATTACAAGGAAAATGACACTGAAGAGGATAACGGGAATATTTCACATTTATGGTAGGAGAAGTGATGACCCAGTCCTTACGTCCACGTACTTGAGAGGGTTAGCCTCTTTTTTTTGAGTGGTGCTAGGATTTATGATCTGGTGAAACGTCTCAAAATAACACATACAATTACAGGAATTATATTGGAATAATTATAATATAAATATAATATAAGCAGAGAAATCAATGGTCCCCAGGTCCAGAAGTCCTATCCCAAGCACTCTGGCTACCATGGTGATAAGATTCTGGCAACTTTCCACAATGACCCAACATACTTTCCTGTTCTTATGTAACAATAATGAAAAATGAGTTTTCACTCTCAAGAAAGGAAGGGAAAATGAATAAAAGATTCCATCTTCTATTGCCCAAATGATACATAGCCTTGTGCCAGCTCAGACACATACTAATTGGCTAAATATAATTGCTCTTATTTCCCTGGAGGCTCAGATGCAGTCTTCTGGGAACCCAAACTCTGATACATTTAATATAAAGACACTTTAAAGAGGAATTCTGGTCATTTTTTAGCAGAGAGCAGAGCCTATGATAAAGGATTGGAACATATGAATAAATATATTATTCAATCCAACTCCTTTGTCCTTGTAAAATTCTGAAAACTGGAAGGCAGGATGTCCCTTATTATTTTTACTGTCAAAGGTAGGAACCTGTTAAACCATCCCTACTGTGAGTCTAGAAGAACAATATTTTTCAGTCTGACAATTTCCTATTTGTGGAAAGCAGGATATTTATAAAAGGACAATTCAAATAAGGAATTAAGGGTCCCTCATTAATTTGTCCCCTGATAAATACAGAGGCAAGAAGAAGGAAATACTGTACATAAACATGAATTGTCTGAAGGAATAGTTGTCAGTTTAGTGAACAACATGAGTTCCGCATATGAACTCACACATTTTTTGACCACCGACTTTTTAGACCTTGTAACTTGGATAAGTCCCTTCTTTGAGTCAGTTTTTAAACCTGGTATTGTAAATTTTTTTCAGTATTTTGATAATAATAATTCAATATAATTGGTTTCTATTCTGGTTTTCAGCATTTTGTTTTATGCGTTTAAAATCATGATTCTGAAAATAGATGCAAATCCTTAAAAACTCGTATCTCTCTGTCTCTCTATCTCTGCTAGTAAAGTGAGTAACTGCATCTAGATTTATAATCTAGGGATATGCAAAACTAATTACGAAATTATTTTATTTTCCTTGGAGGAAGAGAAAATTCTAGAAAACATGTTTTAAAGTGAAGATCAAGAAATAACACAATTAAGAAAAAATATCACAACTAAGAAATTATTTTTAAAAGCTTCATATTCTGATCTTTGAAGTACAACATAGAGAAAGTAGAAATTAAGAGAGGAAGAAAAGAATCAGAGGGGTTCTAGCCAAGATGAAAGATGAACATACACTACCTCTACCTCCACAGCCCATAAAATACCTATAAAGAAAGACTCTCAACAAATTCTAGAGGAGTAGAAGCCACAGAACGATGGAATGGAAGAGATTTCCTGTCCAGGGTGACCTGAAAGGCCGAGGAGAAAGGTCTGTTACACCAGATGTGGAGTGAAGCCAGCCCAGCCTTGGTCATGCAGTAAGGAGTTGGGAGGAGGACCTGAGCAAGCCTTAGGGGTGGAATCCCCAGGGGCAGTAGCAGTGTTTTGAAGATGCCTCAACCCACAGGCTCCAAAGGTCAATGAGAGAGTTTTTTTCAGCTGGCTGAGAAGGGAGCAGGATCTTCATATAGCTCCGGCCTCAGGAGGTGACAGGAGAGGCCACAATTGGGCTGGTGTCAGCAACTCCCACAGTAGCCTACATCCATTTTTGGATCATAAAACCCCTGTGGGAACTGAGCAGTTAATTAATACTTCAGGCGTTTGTGATGTCCCTGCCCCCACCTAATGCTCCTGGGGGATTTTAGCACCTGGTCTTTATCTCACACTGAACAACAGCCCTATCCCTGTCTAAAGCCCCTGGGGGAATTGACCAGCTTGTCTGCATTTCAGCCCCCAGTGCTGGCTTGGTGGAACTAGAGGCCAGGTAATTGTGGAGAGGAAAATCTACCACTCATAGATTCTGGGAACAAAAGTTTCTTGTTGCTCCCAGACCAGTGTACATGCTTGATTGAGCCACTTTAGAGGAACTGATACTCTCGGGAACATTCCCGAGAGCATACCCTACTCTTGACAAAAGACCCAAAAGTCAAGCAGCTGGTTGGGAAAAATGCCTGTAAAAGGGGAAAAATAAGGCTATAGAAGGTTACTTTCTTAGTGAACAGATATTTTCTCCCATCCTTTTGGATGAGGAGGAATGATGTTCACCATCAGGTAAAGATATAAAAGTGAAGGCTTCTTTATCCCAAACATCAAACATAAATATTCAGTTGTCTCAGGCCATGGAAGAGCTCGAAATGGATTTGAAAAATCAAGTAAGAGAGGTGGAGGAAGAGAGGTGGGAAGAGAAATGAGAGAGGTATGAGAAAATCATGAGCAGTGAGTCAACACCTTGCTAAAGGAGACCCAAAAATATGCTGAAGAAAGTAACACCTTCAAACATAGGCTAACTCAATTGACAAAAGAGATTCAAAAAGCTGAGGAGAAGAATGCTTTAAAAAATCAGAATTAGCCAAATGGAAACGGACTTTCACAAGTTCATTGAGGAAAATAGTTCTTTTAAAATTAGAATGGAGCAGAGAAGGTAATGACTTTATGAGAAATCAAGAAATCACAAAAGAAAATCAAAAGAATGAAAAAATAGAAGATAATGTTCTCATTGGAAAAACAGCTGACCTGGACAAGAGATCCAGGAGAGACAATTTAAAAATTATGGAATTACATGAAATCCATGACCAAAAAAATGAGAATCTAGACATCATCTTTCATGAAATTGTCAAGGAAAACTGCCCTGATATTCTAGAACCAGAGGGCAAAATAAATATTGAAAGAATCCACCAATCACCTCCTGAAAGAGATCCAAAAACAAAGACCCCTAGGAACCCTATAGCCAAATTCCAGATTTCCCAAGTCAAGAAGAAAACATTGCAAGTAGTTAGAAAGAAGCAATTTGAGTATTGTTGAAATAAAGTCAGGATAATACAATATCTAGAAGCTTCTACATTAAAAGGTTGAAGGGGATAGAATATGATATTCCAGAAGTCAAAGGAACTAGAACTAAAACCAAGAATCATCTATCCAGAAAAACTGACCATAATACTTCAAGGGAAAACTGGTCTTTCAATGAAATGGAGGACTTTCAAGCATTCTTGATGAAAAGAGCAGAGGTGAAAAGAAAATTTGACTTTCAAACACAAGAAAAAAGAGGAACATGAAAAGATAAACCAGAAAGAGAAATCACAAGTGACTTACTGAACTTGAACTATTTCCATTCCTTCATTGAAAGACAATATTTGTAACTCTTGAAACATTTTTTTCAGAGGGGGGCACCCCAGCAAGACCCGTAGTTGGGTCCTGAGTTAAAGTCCCCAGGGAGGGGTGGGTTACAGGCAGTGATACTGCAGACACTGCCTTGGGGTGGGACCTGAGGTCTGAGTGAATGTTACCTCAGTAAGAGGGACTGCAGATAGAGGTACCTCAGCAAGCCCCATGGTTAGGCACGGAGATAGGAGAGGAAGTGAGACTGTGATCCTAGGAGCCATAAACAGAGGGTCATCCAAAACATCCAATTCACCCCCATTTTCTTTTTATGGAGTGGCTCTAGCTACAAGCATCTTACAATCTTTTCTGAAAATGGGGTCCTGAGAGAGTTTGACAAAGGCCCTTATGTAAGGTATTTCTATCCATTTTTCCTTTTGGAGACAATATAATTGTAACTGTAAAAGGGTATTACATTTTAAAGTCCCAAACATGGGCCATATTTCATTGTCCTCCAGGTGATACTGAGGCCAAAATGTGTTATAAAAGATTACCAAATTTTTATTTTTGGGTTGTTTAGGGAAGCTAAGTATTTTTTACCAATTTTCTAGAAGACATCCCTAGGGTAAATTCCTTTGAACTGATGAATTTTGATCCATTTCTTGGTGTGGGGATGGAAGTCCGCCCCCCTCCTTAAAGAAAGACTTGGAAGTAAGGCTTGAGAAAAAAAAAAACCATAAGAGGACAAAAATAACCGAGTTTTCCCTAATTTCCTTGTGTCCAGGAAATCCAAAGGATTGGGCACCCACTTAACTGATGTTTCTCTAACCTTCTAGTGCCTAGAAAGTTCAGAGAATCGTGCTTTGGAGGGGATGCCCAGGTCCACGACCTCAAACATGGCCACTGGACTGACAACTCTAGCTCTCTAGCGCTCAGAAAGTTCAGAGACTTGGGCACACACTAAAAAGTTTACCCCGATTTCCTTGCATCCAGGAAATCCAGAGAATTGGGCACCCACTTTATGCCCAGGTCCACTGCCTAACCAATGTACCGACAACCTGAGTCGAATCTCTAACTCTCTAGCGCCCAGAAAGTTCAGAGACTTTGCCTAATACTGGGACCTGCAGCCAGGTCTGAAAATTTGCTTCCAAGGTGCTTGGAGAGCAAGAAGGGGATAGGGAGAAGATGAGGCTTACATACCTTCCAGTTTTAGCAGAAGAACTTGAGATTAGCAGCTTTTCCCAGTCAGGGAACCATAAATGGCAAGATTGAGGCGTGATCATGGACCACAAAATACCGACAGTCCAGGTCATGCAAGAATGAATTCGACTCAAGCCTTCTTAAAGCCAAAGAAAACAAAGTTTATTAAAGATTCACTAAATTGTGTTACCTCTTAAGGAGCCTAGGCATATATAATGCTTGTTTTCACAAGCAGGACAGATAGAATCCCAACCAGACCAAATCCGAGCTGGATTAAATCTGAGCCGAAAATATCTTTGCAGGGGCCAGATGATGGGGTATTCCAAAGGGCACAGTGAAACCTGTACAAATGCTTCTCTTGGTTTCAGAGGGAACGGCATTTATGGAGAGAGACCTAAATAGAATCAGGATAAGAAAATTTCAGTGAAGTGCAAGTTCACTGTTTTGTGTTTTATTCAAGACTTAGCTCCAGATTACACCAAATTACACCACTTAGATCAGATTACACCAAATTGAACTCGGACATTTCTTCATTCATTGACCATTAAATTATAAAGCATAGGGATCCAATTTCCTCATAAAGAACATCCGTCATTTCCCTGGAGACTGTCGGTTTTCTAAGTTTCTAAAGTTTGATGTGAGTACTATAAATAATTATTTAAGAAAAACATTAAGTTCTAAGAAAACCAGAGAGCCCTGCACCATCCAGATTAAGCCAGCTTTCCATTGTAATAGACTCTGTGTCTACATTTCTTCTGGACTTTCAAGGCATATGGGACAAGGAATTAGGGTAACCAAAATATTCCCAAAATATTAGGTGACCAAGATCCAGCATCCTCTAAGAATCTCACATACTGGACTGAGTTAGGTGATGGTAAGATGACGAATTCATGAAAAAAAAATTATTTCTGTAATTTCTTTGCCCCTTTTGTTAGTCCCATCCGCCCTGCAATCCCCATTCACTCTCCCTTTGACCATGTCTCACTCTGTCCCCACTATTCCTCTTCCTCGGTCTTTTCATCCAAGACCTCTGACTTTACTTAATGGTCAAAATGTTATTATTTCATGTCTTTATATTTCTACTTAACACTCATTCCATTGCTTTTTCATTTTTTGATTTAATGGAAATAGTAGTCTAGTCAAAGTGGCAAAAGTGGGAAAAGAAAAAATTACATAAGGCTAAATTATTTAGGATTTTGAATGTTTGAGTAAGAATTTCAGGCTTTGTTTTCTACTGCATGAGGAACAATGGAAACTAATTAATTAGAGAAGTAAATGAAAGATACATTACTTAATGAATCTTGATCAGGAACCATAGAAATAATTCATCTATTAGCTTTTAGAATAACTATAGTTGGAACTTTTTGGATACACACACACACACACACACACACACACACACACACACACACACACACACACATATATATATATATATATATATATGTCTATGTTTATAGTTATTGCTCTTCATTGGCAACAATGTACATGACACTTGTGATGCTGATAAGATGTCTCATTATTCTGATTTATGCGCCTATGCAGAAATAAAGAAATAGAGAAATTAAATAAGTCTTTACAGGGCATACGATGACTCAAAAATAGGACTTCACCAAGACCTGACAAATGTTCTAACGGTCTGTTCACTATATCTCACTGCTGCTCAGAATACAAAGTCCTTGGCTTTTGTAGATCTTAGACTCCAAAGATTGGCTGTTTAGATGGGAATGAGATTGGAAAGCTCTTTTTTCCTATTTTATACCTCTAATTGTTTATACGTTTACCGTCATTATATATTAAAGCATCAATATCTTATCGAGACACAATATTTAAAAAATTTCCAACAACATTCACAGACTTGGGAGGTGGGGAATTACTCAATGACTTTACAGAAATAAAAAAAACATATAGAATTTTATTTGTGTTTTCACCTAGAAGATGTAAACAGAAAAAAATATAAACAAAACAAAACGCAATTTCATCATATTCTATCCGGTGGGTATACATATAATGAACAAAAGCAGCTGCGATTTTACATTTTTCCATATGAATTACGAAAGTATGGAATATGGAGGAAAAGGAGGACTAGGGAGACAAAAGGGGGGAAAGAGGGAGAGCAGGAAGGGAGGTAGAAAGGGAAGAAGGGCAATAGAAAAAGATATAAGAAGAGGGGAGAGATGGGAATAGTGAGAGCCAGTTGGAAGTAAGGGGAGAAAGAGAGAGGGAAAGAGGAGGAGAGAGAGAGACAGAGAGGGAGTGACAGAGAGACATATAGATTATCATTTCGCTCCAGGTCCATATCCTCTGATTCTGCTTCCATTTACTTCTCTCATGATGCCATTGTACAAACATTCTGAAAAACATCATTGATAGCACTAATACTTTAGTCTTAAACGATCTAATAGACATTTCCTTTTAAGAAATTTGCATCAGGCCAAACACATTTCAAAATACAACCTACAGATGCTTTTATTTGCACTCTACTTTTACTGCCCATTTCCTCTTTCTCTTTGTGAGGAATGTAGGTAATCTTAATTTCTGGCCAGAACTTCAGAAAGTCTGAAGGGTAGTATCAAGTTGAAAAGGCTTGGAGCTGAGCTAAGGAGTTTTGATTTTCAGAAAGAATTTTGATTTCATCATAAGAAGAATGCTCACAAGATTAAAAATTGTTTTCCAAATTCAGGAAAACAATATACACCAGGAGTATACACATCAATCAACCAGTCTATCAAAAAAATATTCATCAGTTTCCTGTTACATGCCATCTATGAGCTGAAGATGCAAGTTCAAAGAATGAAAGTTATAATCATTTGATTTGCCTTCAGACTTTAAGTGTGCCATTTTTTTTCAATATAAGTTAACTCCTATGAAAGGATAGTCTGGGAAGAAAAACAGAAACTCTAATATGGATATAGTAGTAAAAGTAGAGGAGGAGGAGGAGGAGGAGGAGCAGCATTAGCAGTAGCAACAAAAGCAGCAGCAGCAGTTGTAGTAGCAGCAGCATTAGCAGCAGTTGGCAGGCAGTTTGTAAACCTCAAGAAAGGCAGCTTGTTTTGTATGGGAACATTTGAGAAGAAGGAAAGTTTAGTTTAGTTTCATGTTCTGGATGAACTTAAATAAAATTTTTGATATAAAGCAACTGGGAAAGTCTTTCCAGTGACTCTAGTCAATTTAAAAACTGCAAAACAGTTGTTGATCTTACTGATAGCGACAGTCTCCTAATTAGATATTTCTTTTTTTCTCTTTTTTCAAATATCTTAATTTTTTTTATTTTTAATGTTCTACAATCACTATCATAAAATTTAAATATCACCCCCACATACCCTCCACACCCCCCTCCCTCCCCAAGACAGCATATATGGGAGAGGTACATTTTTATAGCCCTTTGGGCATAGTTCCAGACCACCCTCTAAAATGGTTGGATGAGCTCACAGCTCCATCAACAATGAATTAGTGTTCCAATTCACCCACATCCTCTCCAATATTTACCATTTTCCAATTCTGTCATATTTGCCAATCTTATAGGTGTGATGTGGTACCCCAGAGTTGTTTTGATTTGCATCTCTCTAATCAAAAGTGATTTAAAACATTTTTTCATATGATTATAGATATCTTTAATTTCTTCCTCTGAAAATTGCCTATTCATATCCTTTGATCATATATCAATTGGAGAATGGCTTGTATTGTTGTGAAATTCACTGAGTTCTCTATATATTCCTGAAATGAGGTTTTTATCCCCGAGAATAAGTGTAATTTTTTTCCCCGTACTTACTACATTCCTCCAAATTTTGGTTGCATTGAGTTTTGATGTGTAAAATCTTTTCGGTTTAATGTAAGTTATCAATCTTGCATTTAATAATTCTTTCTATCTCTTCTTCAGTCAAAAATTCTTCCCTTCTCCATAAATCTGATAAATACACTATTCTTTGCTTCCCCAGTTTGTCCATGGCAGCAATCTTTATACCTAGATCGTGTGCCCATTTGAGAAGAAGCATGAAAAGGTAAACAGCAAAGAGAAGTCATAAGGGACTTACCAAAGTTGAACTGTTTACATTCCTACATGGAAAGACAATATTTGTAACTCTTGAAACTTTTCAGCATCTGGGTAGTTGGTGGGATGACACACATATACACACACATGCGCACACACACATGAATATACGTGTGAGAACACACATATACACATGCACGCACACAGAGAGTCAGAGAGCACAGAGTGAATTGAATTGGATGGGATCATATCTTAAAGAAATCAAGGTAAATAGTGAGAGAGAAATGAAGTGGGAGGAGAGAGGGTGAAATGTAATGGGTTAAATTATCTCTCATAGAAGAGGCAAGCAGGAGACGTTTTAGTGGAGGGAAAAAGAGGAGAGCTGAGAAAAAAAAACCATGAAGTTTACTCTCATCACACTTGACCAAAGGAAGGAATAAAATGCACACTCATTTTGGTACGAAAACCTTACAATACAGGAAAATGGGGGAGAAGGAGATAAGCATGGTGGGGGGGGATGATGGAAGGGAGGCCAATAAGAAGAGGGAGCAATTTGAAGTCAACACCCTTGGGGAGGCAAAGGATCAAAAGAGAGAATAGAAACAATGGGGGGCAGGATAGGATGGAGAGAAATATAGTTAGTCTTATACAACACGACTATTATTGAAGTCATTTGCAAAACTACACAGATATGGCCTATATTGAATTTTCTGCCTTCCCAAAGGGAATGGGTTGGAAGGGAGATATAGGGAGAAGTTGGAACTCAAAGATTTAGGAACAACTGTCGAGTATTGTTTTTGCTACTAGGAAATAAGAAATGCAGGAAATGGGGAATAGAGAGTTATCTTTCCCTTCAGGACAAAAGAGAAGATGGGGACAAGAGAAGGAAGGGATGAAAGAAGAGAGGGCAGATTGGTGATAGGGGAAATTAGAATCCTCGGTATATTGGGGTGGGGGGAGGTAGGATTCATACCAGGAATGCAGAGCTAGTTCAATATTAGGAAAACTATTAGCATTATCTATCATATCAACAACAAAATTAACAAAAACCACATGATTATCTCAATAGATGTAGAAAAAGCTTTCGACAAAATACAACACCCATTCCTATTAAAACACTGAGAACATAGGAATAAAGGGAACTTTCCATAAAATAATAAGTAGTAGCTACCTAAAATCTTCAGCAAGCATTAAATGCAATGGAGATAAACAAGAAGTATTTCCAGTAAAATCAGGGGTGAAACAAGGATGTCCATTATCAGCACTATTATTCAATATAGTACTAGAAATGTTGACTGTAGCAGTTAGACAAGATAAAGAAACTTAAGGAATAAGAATAGGCGAAGAAGAAACTAAGTGATCACTCTTTGCAGATGATATGATGACATACTTAGAGAATCTCAGAGATTCAAGGAAAAACCTACTTGAAATAATAAACCACTTTCCCAAAGCTGCAGGTTAAAAATAAACCCGCAGAAATCTTCTGCATTCCTATATATTAGCAACAAAGTTCAACAGCAAGAAATAGAAAGAGAAATCCCATTTAAAGCTAGGGTGGACACGATAAAAGAGTTAGGAGTTTATCTGCCAAAACAAACCCAGGGATTATATGAACACAATTACAAGACACTTTTTGCACAAATAAAGTCAGATTTAAGTAAGTGGAAAAACATCAGTTTTTGATGGGTGGGCCGAGCTAATAGAAAAAACGACAATGCTACCTAAATTAATTGAATTATTTAGTGCCATTCCAATTAAACTATCAGATAATTATTTTCTAGAGCTAGATAAAATAATATCAGAATTCATTTGGAAGAACAAAAGATCCAGAATATCAAAGGGACTAATGAAAAGAAAGGTTTGGAAAGGAGTCCTAGTGCTATCAGACCTCAAATTGAATTATAAAGCAGCAACTATCAAAACGACTTGGTATTGGCTAAGAAACCGAGGGTTAGATAAATGAAATAGACTTGGCACTCAAGACACAGTAGGCAAGGAACATAGCAGCCTCCTGTTTGATAAACCTAAAGATCCCAGTTCTGGGATAAGAACTCACTGGTCAACAAAAATTGCTGGGAAAACTAAACAGTGTGGCAGAAATTAGATATAGACCCATGCCTGACACCACACACAAGAATAAAGCCCAAATGGGTACATGATTTAGGTATAAAGATTGATACCATGAATAAAGTGGAGGAGCAAGGAATAGTGTACTTATTAGATGTATTGAGAAAGGAAGAATTTTTACTAAAGAAGTGATAGAAAGCATTAAGAAATGCAAGATGTATAATTTTGATTACATTAAACGGAAAAGATTTTGCACAACCAAACCCAATGCAACGAAAATTAGGAGGGATGTAGTAAATTGGGAAAGAAATTTTTTATGGCTAAGCTCGGGAACAAAGGCCTCATTTCTAGAATATATAGAGAATTGACTCAAATATATAACCATACAAGTTATTCCCCAACTGATAAATGGTCAAAGGATACGAACAGGCAATTTTCAGAGGAAGAAAGTAAAGATATCTATAATCATATGAAAAAGTGTTCTAAATCACTACTGATTAGAGAACTCTGAGTTACCAAATGACATCTATAAGATTGGCAAACATGACAAACAATAAAATGATAAATGCTGGAGAGGATGTGGGAAAGTTGGAACACTAATTCATTTTGGTGGAGCTGTGAGTTCATCCAACAATTCTGGAGAACGGTTTGGAACTATGCCCAAGGGGCTACAAAAATGTGCATACCCTTTGACCCAGCAATATCGCTACGAGGAGTATATCCCCACAATATCATAAAAATGGGAAAGGGTCCCATATGTCCAAAAATACTTATAGCAGCACTCTTTGTGTTTGCCAAAAACTGGAAATCAAGGGGATGCCCATCAATTGGGGAATGGCTGAATAATTTATATTATATGAATGTAATGGAGTACGATTGCACCATAGGAAATGAGGAAAAAGAAGACTTCAGGGAGGCCTGGAAGGACTTATATGATCTGATGCTGAGCGAACGGAGCAGAACCAGGAGAATTTTGTACACAGCAACGACTACAGGGTGCAAGACTTTTTTCTGGTAGACTTGGAACTTCGTAATAACGAAAGAACTTACCTAAAAAAAAATCTCCGATAGTGGTTTTCTCAGGCAAAATGCCTTCCACACTCAGAGAAAGAAATATGGAAGTCATTCGCAGAATGTAGCAGATCATCTTTGTGTTTGTGTGGGTTTTAGTGTATTATGTTTTAATTTGTTATATGATTTCTTCCATTTGTTTTAGTGGGACTACATAGCATGACTATAGTGAAAACGTACTCAATAGGAAAGTATATGTAGAACCTATTCAGAATTGTATGCTGTCGTGGGGAGGGAGGTGGGTAGTTGGGGGAAGGGATGGGAGGGATAAAATCTTAATTTTAAGGAAGTGATTGTAGAACATTAAAAAAATAAATAAACAAATAAATACATGATGAACAATAAGATTTCAGTGAGGCCTGCAACGATTTATATAATCTGATGCTGAGGGAAAGGAATGGAACCAGGAGAAATTTGTGCACAGCAACGACCACAGTGTGCGAGAGTTTTTTTCTAGCAGAGTTGTAACTTCACAACAACGCAAGAACTTAAAAAAAAACAATTCCCAATTTTCTTCTAAGGCAAAATGCCTTCCAAACTCAGAAAAAGAACTATGGAATTCATTCTCAGAATGTAGCAAGTCATCTTAGTGTTAATGTATATGTGTGTGTGTGTGTGTGTGTGTGTGTATATTATGTTTTGATTTGTTCCATAACTTTGTCCCTTCATTTTATTTCGTCTGCACAGCATGACTATAGTGAAAATGTGTTCAATAGGAAAGTATTTGTCCATCCCATATAGAATTGTATACTGTCTTGGGGAAGGAGGGGGCTGGTGGGAGGGTAGTTAGGGGGAAAAAATGTAAGTTTTATGGTAGTGATTATAAACTATTAAAATTTAAAAAATAAAATAAATAAAATAAAAATAACAATATATAGTTTGACCTCACCAAAAGTCATTCCAGCAACTGTGAGGTGATCAGCTTAGGTGAAGGGTAGAGGGAAGGATTATTTTCCAGGTATTGATTGATATTTATACCCATCAAGATTTTGTTCCACTCTGAAATATAATTCTGTGACTCTGAAATTCCCTTCAACAGGAACTATAATGACTGTCCATTTGAATCATAGTTCTGAGATCATTTTCATCCTCTTAGAATTCTCTGGTTACCCAAATGTTTTTTTTAATTTATTTATTTATTTTAAATTTCCAACATTCCTTTCCACAAAATTTTGAACTCCAAATTTTCTCCCCATCTCTCCCCTCTTCTAACCCCAAAACACCTTTCATTCTGACTGCTCCTCCACCATTGTGCCCTCCCTTCTAACATCCACCTCTTCCCTTATCCCCATCTTCTCTCTTGTCCTGTTGGGCAAGATAAATTTATATACCCCACTACCGGTATTTCTTATTTTTCCGTTGTACGCAAAAACAGTTCTCAACATTTGTTCCTGAAACTCTGAGTTCCAACTTCTTTTCCTTCCTCCCTCCACAGTCATCTCCACTGAGAAGGCAAGCAATTCAGTATAGGCTATATATGTGTAGTTCTCCAAATGACTTCTGTAAAAATCACATCGTGTAAGACTAACTGTATTTCCCTCCAACCTATCCTTCTACTTCATCTATTATCTCTTTTGACCTTATTCTTTCCCAAGAGTGTTTACTTCTAATTATTCTCTCCTTCCATTTGCCCTCATTTCCATCATCGCCCCCACCCCGCTTATCCCCTTCTCCCCTACTTTTCTGTAGTGTAAGATAGATTTTCATATCAAATTGAGTGTGCATGTTATTCCTTCCTTGATCCAAATATGATGAGAGTAAGCTTCACTCTTTCCCTCTCAAATCCCCTCTTTACCCCTCCATTGGAAAAACCTTTCCTTGCTTCTTCTATGAGAGATCATTTGCCCTATTCTATTTGTCCCTTTCTTCTCCCAGTATATTCCTCTCTCACCCCTTAATTTTATTTTTTTCCATATCAACCCTTGCTATTCAGCTCACTCTGTGCTCTCTATCTCTCTATCTCGCTCTCCATATATATATATATATATATATATATATATATATATATATATATATATATATATATATATATATATATATATATATAT